>JADRCC010579090.1:0-16061 GCA_019843855.1 Hylomyscus alleni
CTTATCAACACTATGTGTTCTAACATTCACAAACACTATATACTTGGCACTTTTCTAGCCTGATTTTTCTTCTCTTTTTCTTATTTCAGTTGGAAAGTTACTCTTATTTGAAAATTTCTATTTTTTTAACTTTATTTACTTAGCTGTGCTGTGTTCTACATATTTCTCTTAGCAAGCTATAATAAGCTGTGTCATCACTCCAGAACTTCTCAAACAGAAAAGTGTAACCTTCCTCTCCTATCCAGAGAGCCCTGGGTGGGTCTGACAAAAACAATATTTGAGTATATGCAAAGCACCAATCAAATTAAATTTCCTGCTGGTATATGATACACTTAAAAGCATGGATATCTTGTTTCCTATGGAAAGCATGATAATTTGGTTTTACTGGATACCTGGGAATGGGGGATTACTTTCTCTTGAGATAGGTGGGCAATTCCATGAAATATGGTCATTCTCATGACCTGTATTGTCATTTAAGACTTGTAACATTGGGAGGGCAAAGCCAAAATATTTCCAGGTACAGTTAAATTCAAACTCTGAAATTAATAAAAGCTGCAACTCTAGGAGGAAATATTTTACCAAGGTTTTGTTTTCATCTATCTGTACTTGAAATGCTTCAATAATAAGAATAATAAAATGTTATGTTGTATTTATTTTCAAGTAAACTCAACTAAAGTATCTTCACTAGACGTTCCTAAACACATCTAGCATAGCTTCATTGCTGTGAAATTTCCTACCTTTTTGACATATATACACTTCAAGGGTAAGGTTGTGTTTTTAATCATTTCTTTTTCATAGTTCATTCCAGGTACATGAAAACACAGAGTTCATTTTCTACATCTATTGACATTTTTCTAGTTGTAAATATAAAAGACTCCTTCCATTTTAGTCTTCAGAAAATAAGATTATCAAGGGAAGAAACACCCTCATGAATAATAATTCATTGCTTATTTTCCAGGCCAATCATTGTACCTCTGGTGTTAATCTTTGGCTTTCTATTTCCTATTTCCCTCTCAAATATTTTATGAATCTTTTAACACATATATGCTTTTCATATAACTTGTCTTATTTTATTTTTTCAACAATTATTTCTTGATCATCCAATGTAGGTTAATAATCAGAAACTGTTCAACCATGGTTTGAAGCAGTGGAGTTGTCAAAGCTCATCCTTTTACAAGCTGACCTAATCACCAAAATTTATCTCTAGAGTGTGGTTCACATCCCTTTGTGGACCTCTTTTCATGGTTTTCAAGATGGTTATGAAGAGATGGGTATTGACGTCTTCTACAATGTGGCTGAAAGTATGGAGAACCCACAGTCAAAACATGGCACACATTTCAATTAGAGTGTTTCAAATCTATGGCATTTGAAATTAGAGAATCCCTAATCTAGGAATTCACAGACTGACAACATGCAGAACTTCCATTAAATTTATTTTTTTTCTTGTCACCTTATGTGAATCTATCTACCTTTGCTTTAATTTTATTTTGTTTTATTTTATTATTTCATTTTATTTTAAACATCCAGGAAAAATGCATGTAGCACCACTGAGCTTCCTCTGGTTAGCCTCTCTTAGTGATGGATAAAAGGAGATACTATGATTTTAACAAACTTAAGTTTTTACACACTACAACTAACTCAAAGTCATTCAATACAAATTCTTCTCTAGACAAATGACATAGGGAGTGATTCACATAAATTAGACCTTCTTGTAAATCACACCCTCATGTGTATGTGAAAGGTTAATGTACATCAGAAGAAAACTGAAATTGCTTAACACATTATTCACTAGCTATATTTTGAGTAGGGCATTTCAGATATTTCTTTCCAATTATCAGTTTAGAATATTTTATTTTAGTCTAATTCCTATGAATAATCTAATTTTAGGAAAATTCTTCAATACATG
This sequence comes from Hylomyscus alleni, assembly GCA_019843855.1. Classification (NCBI taxonomy): domain Eukaryota; kingdom Metazoa; phylum Chordata; class Mammalia; order Rodentia; family Muridae; genus Hylomyscus; species Hylomyscus alleni. The sequence goes on from JADRCC010579090.1 coordinate 1,907, forward strand.
TCTATTTGGAGATTTAAATTTGTCCAATAAAAATAAGAATTAAGAAAAACTCATTATAAAAACTGTAGTTTGACATATTTAACCTTTTGTTATACATCCCTAATAAATACATCCCTAATATATTTCCTACACAAATAATACTTGGGAGAAAATATCTGAGAAAATAGTATTGAATGCCCACTAATACTACCAATACAATAGATATTGCAAGTTATAGGGCCCCAGTGCATTATCTGGTATCTATGAAAAAAAAAGTGTAACAAAGATTGAAAAAATGGAATTAGACCTGTCATTCACTTATTAAAGTACAGTTGATAAGACATTGGCATAATCACTTCTCAGTGTAGTAATTGCTCTACCTAGTGACACAGACATTTCTGGTTTCTTTCAAGACTCAGTTGTCTCGTGTGATGTTTTTCTGGAAGCTCTATTGTGAGAGGATGTCTTGCTGAAGCAGAGATGTAAGAGGGCATGTGATGTTTTTCTGGAGCTGATGCTTGAGATGGCAAGCAATGTTTGGAAAGAGTACAGATGAAACCCCAGAAACAGTGAGCAGTGGCTCTTGCATTTCGGTGCTGTGCAATGCTTCTCTGGTCTTTATTTCATAGAGAGAACTTCTCATGGTGTTCCACCTGATTTGGGCCCCTTCAACTGTCTCATGCTGGCAGAGCTTATGGTTTCTCCTGGATCATGATTCCTCTACTGATTCATGTTGTGTGCCTGCTATTGGTCTGGGCTGGTGTTATCCTGATATCAAAGATTGGAGATACCCCCCAAAGAACTACTTCTAAACCGGTCTACAACTGCCTTGTCCTATTAACCATCTTTCTCCCAGCCTCTAGTTGGTAGGCTGGAAGGGATGTTGAAGCATTCAAGAACCCTAAATAAAGTAGGTTTAGAAAAAAAAACTAAGCCTACATCCTAGCATCTTGTGAGTGAATAATTCATTTACTCTCACATTGACTCAGCCACCTGTAGTCAAGATCAATCTAAGTCATTTCCTAGGCTATCCTCGGGGAAATTCCTTCTGTTCTTGGCTTCCTCGTCAGTAGACTTTTAGTTCCTGAATTCAAGAAAATTGTTGCTTATCATAGCAAGGATTAAACATCCCCACTTTCATCTTAATTTCCCAACTATTAAGGACAGTGATGGCTGCCAATGGCTGCCTTCCATAGGAAGAACACTTTAACTGGTCAGCCTTAGACCTTACTGACTATACCTGATAGGCTATCTTATACTCAATATGAACTGAATAACAACACTCATTCCATTTATTAACTTACTCATAAAAATCCACTTGCTTCATATGTATGTCTTCAGATGTCGACCTTACTGGAATTATTGAACTTCTCTAAATAGAATATTCTGGCATTTTGAGACCTGTTCTCTAAGTGTCTAATAGGCAATAAATTGATGGCAAGAAAATCAGCATCTCAAAGATCTGATATAGTTTAGGCAAAATGTTACTGTTACTGAGGCATGTACACACACAAATCACAAAAGATAATGTTCTAATTAGCTCATTACATGGCACTGAAGAGAATGACAGCTTTCATGAATCAATTTCCTACTTTTTAAATATGCATTTATACCTCTTTTCATGAGTATATAACTGCTCAAGTCACAGGGATGAATAATTAAGACATATTTTAAATTATTATTGGCTATTACTCTAGTTTTTAACACAATTGGGGAGATAGAATAATAAAGTTACTTTAGCTAGTGGTTCTGGGAATAGAAAGGTAGACATAGACTATTAGCTACTATAGATTTTGTAATTATAAAAATTTCTTAGTATATTGAAGTATCTTCCTAAACAATTTAAATGCATGCAAGACATACACAGGATGAAAAAACTCAATCTGTGATACCCACAGTACACATATCTCATTTTTTTCTACCTTAATTTTTCACTTCCATGAGGTGTGAAGTTACAGACAACTCTGACTCATCCTCCTAAGAGTCATTAGCTACAACCATGTACTAAGTATCAAAGACTACTTGAAGGGAGTCACAATGAAGCACAATTAAAGTATGAAAACAGTATTTTGAAAAATTGGTTGAACAAAACAGTTTTAGAAATCAATTTACTTCCATTCTAGTATTTTATCTGAAGCTTGACTCTTACATCTAAAAAAAAAAAAAAAAGCATATTCCCAACAAAGAAAAAGGTCATAAATTGGCATTTCTTCTTAGAGTATCTTCATTTAAATGCAAAATTGGCCTTTCTTTCTAACCTTTAAATAGTCATTTTACAGGAATACAAAAGGAGTAAATTTTATGATTTCGTATTTGTACAGTAATTCTTCAATATGTTATTCAGGTTTATTTATAGTATACACCAAGAGCCCTGATATTTTTTAGAGCTTGAGATATGTATTTAGGACAAGGATATTCTCAATTTGATGTTTTTATTTTAGATATTTAAAGAATCACTTAAAATCAAAATTTGAAAACAAAGCATCGTTTATCAGTTTGAATCACCATATGTACTATTTTAATTTATATAATGCAGTTGCAATGCTTTGTTCTTATCAGTGACAACTGGAGCTCCTCTTTGTTGCTGAAGCTTGATGCCAGTTCACATCTATGAAATCAGCATAGGAAGCAGAAAGTGGTTTCTACTTGCATTTCAAAACATGATTTAAAACAGAGTGAAATACTGTTTCTAATAAAGCCAGTATGCCCTCATGTGTGGTTTAAAAGTCAAAATGATTACATTTTTTTTCCACAAGAAAAAGGACTATTAAAAAAACATTAGAAGTTTTGACACGTTAACTTTGAACTCCAGAATTATTGCTATAATTAAATCTCTTCTGACATGAACTTTGATACTTGAGACTGATCAAAACAGATGGGAAGGTACAGAGTTGGTGCTTGTTTGTCTCCAACAGTGGGCTGTCACAGGTACTCTGTTCCTCTCAAGGATTGCCTCAGCATGTCTGTTTTCTTCTAGCTTCGGGGGATGATTTCCTCACATCAAGGCAGTCTTGCCTTCTAAGAGCTGTGGTCTCTCTCACCTTTTCCTTCTCAGACATTTTTCCTAAGCTATAGATAGCAGCCATCTCCTCCTTCTTGGAAGGCAGATGGGAAGAATAAATGGGTTCCCACTCTCCATCACTTAGGCCTTGATGTATAAGACAGGTGATTCAAAAACATGTCTTAGTTTCTGAGCTGTGGAACCCCATCAAGTTCTTATTTACTACTTGTGCTTAAATTAATTTAGCTCTATATTCCTTAGCCATAGAGGGCATGTTTATGGTATTGAATTTCCAATAAATTTCTACCATCATTAACATTTCAAGTGGGCACTGCTATTCAAAGGACCCCTATTACAGATGGTTTCTACGTGATTGCTTAGAGGATCCACAGCAGTTATCTATAATGGCAACCCACTGAACAACTTACCCTTTCTTGGGTTTGATCTTATTGTCTGGCTCACTACACATCCTTCTTCACTTCTACTTTCTGAAATCACCTGCCACCTAACCTTGCCGCAATTCCTAGACTCATAGGCTAGAGCCTCATAGGTTCTGCTCTATGGAGGAATACAATCTACAAAATGTAGAATCTCAGCTTGTTGACACTTGAGTTAAATGTGTGTCATGATGAACAGAGACAGAGGAGTCAGGATACAAAGTTAGGATACAGAGGAGAATCATCTGGATGTGCAACGGAAGAGAACCTATCACTGTTTTCAGACAGAAGCCCTTCACTAGTTGAGAACACAGAAATTCAATACAATGAACTTTTGCCTTAGGTTCACAACATGGAGTTAATATTCCTTTCCATAAAGGTATTTTGTAATAAAATAGCAATGGCTCAGACTTAGGGCCTGAACATATGTGGGCTTCTGTAGGACTTTGTTCCATTCCTCAGACATTGGCCAAGAATCTCAAACAAAATCATTAGCTTTGTCTATATGCAAAATCTCTTATTTTCCTACAACCCTGTGATCTAGACTCAGACCTAATCATTGGAGATATCTTCAAGTTTCCCTCAGGAGCCACTAGGTTTTCTACCAACCCTTTAAAGGTAGTATCTTCACGATTCATCAAACTCAACTACTGGGTAAAACAAATGGCTGGCTGTGAGCCTCTCTCTGAGAAGCCCACACTCACATTCAAGGTCTTTTGAGCACCTGCTTTACCCTCAGGCTGAAGCCTACACCACAGGATATTTATTAAATTCCAGATCATACTGTCAAGTCTTGAAATTATTTTCTGTGTCAACAGTTTTACTTCTCCCCAAATCAAGTTCCCCAAAATATTAGGGGGACACTTCAGAATGCTAAGAACGACAGTAGATAGCTGTACAGCCTGCCTCTGTTCTCCCAAATGATGACAGAATATACAAGATTTTAACAGAATAATTTTATTATGTACCATCTCACTGGCATGTCTTCCAGCTGTGTTGAGTCTACTTGAGGTCAGTATTAGAGAAAAAAGTAGAGGCTTAACTCCAAAAATTCTTGACATATAGTGTTTTCTGAGATCCTCTGGGAGTGGTGAGGAGAGATGTTATATGGAAGAGACAGAAATCCAGGTACCCCAAACTCACATTTCAGTGACTCCAAACTTTCCTACCTCCATCCATAACCTTTTGTTCTTCCACCACTTTAGTTTCAAAATACAATATCATGAAGTGCAAAGTTGGTTTCTAATATTCCCCTTTTCCTTCCTCCACCTAATAAAGTCACTGAACACTACATAGTTACAGATCTAAGAAAGAATAGGGGCTAGGGCCAGGAGCGAGATGTGTATATTTCCAACGCTGTCTTCAGGTGACCCACACAGGATGCATCCTCAAGACTGAAACAATGAAGCATGGGCTTGTTTTGTACCACAGTGCCATGCTTTAACATAGAATCGGCCACAAGTATAACATTCTCAAAATGTCTGACGTCCTCGCCACCTCACTGTGCTAAAGGCGGTGTAGGGAGGAGGGTTGGGAAACAAGCCAATCTTGTATTAATATTTCAAAAGGATATCAGAAGAAGAAAACCTTTTCTCTAAACACGCTATCAGGCCATGCTAACGTCTCATGGCAATCTTGTCTATAAAACTATAAATATTCCCTAACCAAAAGCAAATTCTCCCATGCACATATACATTTATTCATAAAAACAAGTGTAGATGTGCTTCTATCAGCACCTTGCCACAGAGTAGGAATCCAGAGTGATTACCTTTCTCAACGGAAAGATATGGATGCACATCATCTATTATGTCTCATGTTAGGTGCAGAGGTAACAGGAGTGGCCAGTTCCTCCCAGCAGCAAAGGGAACAGAGAGGAGCAAGTTGAAGCCTCAAACACAGTGGGGGGCAGTCTGAGCAAGGAGGCAGGCTTCCTCATTCTCATTCACAGCCACCGGCCACAGCAAAGGCAGCAGGTAAGATGACCAACCCAGAAACTCAGTTGTATGTAAGCAGAGATAAAAACCCATTTTTGATTAAAAAAAAAAAAACCTATATCCATCAGCTAGTCTAAATTAGTTTGAAAAGTATAGTTCTAAAGAATAAATTCAGTATTTATCAGGGTATATGTTTTTCTAGCTAGCAAGGAACAGACAAGTAGATCTTCTGAACTTTTTTTGGACCTAGGAATTACCTTCAACTGGTCCAAATATGCTAAATTATTGTTTCTCTAGACCCCAGTATAAGCATGTAGGTAGAAACAGGCTCTTCCCTTGTGGATCTAGCTGTGACAGACATCTGCCTGCCTAACAATTCCCTGACTATTAACTCCATCCTACTTCAGTTTGGCCATAACTAAACTGTTGCATTTGAATATGATTTCTCTCAATCTTCATGTTGGACATTCAGTAAACCAACATCTAGATTACTTATTGATTTTTTTTTTTAGTGCTTTGTCCACACAAAGATATTTCAGCCAATTTAAGACAATGAATACCAATACTAACCTAACAGACTTCTTTAAATGAGGGAATAATAAATTCAGCATCATGTTCCAATTGGGTATTTGAATTTTTCTTTTTTTTTTTTTTTTTTTTACAAGAATCTGATTATTAAATCTCCACTTACGAGCAGAAAGATGCCATCTCTAAAAGTCCTGTGGATATTTTATATAGCACATAGCTAAATCATTAATATTAAAAGAAACACCAAGGCATTAAAAACCATTGCAGAAGTAAAGCACACAACATAATGTTGCTTGATTGCCACTCAGAGAGGCCAGTGATCACAGCATGGCCAATTCGAGCTTCAGGGATGCCTCTTTAAGCCCTAATGAACCGTGGTGCCCTAATGAGAGGTTTCACTGAATCTTGGTCAACCAAGCATACATTTCACTGAGCAAAGAGAAAACGAAAAACTCACTGCATTTTAAATGGTGCTATTTGCATCAACACTGTTATGCCTTATTTCTCCTTTGGATAAAGAAACTAAAATAACCAGAGCTTTTTGGGACTTATCTATTGGTGTACTCACTTAATTTAACAGGAAACTCATACCAAATTATGATTGTCTAGTATAAGTCGATAAAGGGGCAATTTTCCATTCATCAACTGAAATTATTTTAGGAACAAACTATTTGTGGAATCTGATGCACACAGATACACATGTTTATATATGGTGCATGAACATGAGAGTCACATGTTGTTTCCCTTCCTTGTCTCCCCTCCACAAACTCCTCAGACCATCTCCACTTTCATTCTAGGAGGGTGCTCCCCTAAGCACTCACCGACTCCTGCCTCACCCCTCTAGCATCTCCCTTCCCTAGGAGCTCCAAGCCTCCACAGGACCAAGGGCCTCCCCTCCCACTGATGCCAGATAAAGTTTGGAACAGTAGAAAGAAAGAAATCAAACTTAGACTATGCCAAAGCAACCAGGTAATCTCCCAGTGGGAAAATCATGTTTAATGTTTCTGGGAATAATGAAATCACCCATGCCATGCCTTTCAAGAGTTAAATATTCTTTCCTGACTCCCCATGATAGATCATGTTCATAACTTAATTTTTCTTTCACAAGACAAACTCCAGTGGGGAGGCATTTACACGGTGATTTATTACAGACTCATCTGCACCCACTGTGCAGTGGTCATCTGTCTTCCATCACTGCTGCTTTCTGGATCTTGCCCGGTGTCTAATGTAGATTAGGCACTTAAATGGTTTCGACGGACTGAAGAAATGAATGACCACTCCATCTCAGTTAATACTAAAGACATTGAACGTTATATAAAGGACATACTAATAATGTGCTGGTGACATACATGTAGCCTTTCACAGAAACTGAAAATTCAGGAGTGATTGACAAAACAATATTTATTCTTAAAATAGCTCAAAATAATCCTCAGTACCAACAACTTATTAACTCAGTAAATATGCTAACTACACATCCATAAACTGGACTGGTACAAAACTGGTTGTGGGGTTGTGAGAAACAAGACACTCACTTGGTTGACAACTCAAGAGCAGAGTGGGAGTGAAACCATTTTTATTTTTTTTCTTCCTTCTGTTGTCTGTCTAGAGAAATGATGAAATGGCCAAACTACTTGCTTGGCAGGAGATGATAGGGTCTTTTTAAAGTTCCCGAGCCTGAAAAATCCCTGTCCTTTTTTTTTTTCCCCCACATAAGCTGGTACCCAAGAGAATTAAATCTCCATGCTCCCCCAGCACAGGAGAACTATAATCTCCATGCTCCCCTCGCCAGTCTCGTCACCAGTTTCTCCATCCTAATGTTTCAGGACATAGGGTCTATCAAATGAACATTCGAAAGCCTAAGGTTGCCTCCTTTTCTGATCAGTGTTGTAAAGACTGCCTGTAGCTTCTCTGCAATAGGATAAGCCTGAGAGTGCCAAAGGGAAGTGAGGGGTCTAGCCCTGCTTGTTATCTGTACTTCTTTCACGAGCTCAAAGCTCACTTCAGATTTAAGATAGGCTAGAATGACTTATTTGTGGCACTGGTGCGTTTGTAACAGTTGACCCAAACACACATACAGACTGGACACACATGCCCAGGAAAACTTACAAGCCTGAAGAGACAGAAGTGATCAGCAGGAAGGCATTCCCACAGTAACACCAAATGTCATCTTCCTTCTCTTCATTGTACTTTCCTGATATAACTTTTACTGACTAGCATATTTTGATTTTATCATATGAAATTATTAAAAGGAGAAACAAAAAATGTAGATTTTGCAATACAGGACTAGAATATAGCATGGCCTGCACCTACAGTAGTCCTACTTCTCCTTTACATATGGCTTTATTTACTATAGTTTTAGTAAAAAAAAAAATCTTCAAAAATTAGGGGAAAAAGCCAAAATAAATAAGAGTTTTAAAATTAAACCATATTCTGGAAAGCATAATGAATTTGCATATATAACTACGTGTTCTACCTGAGATATGACTCCTACTTTTGTCTAATATATTCATGCTATCTATGATACAACCCATTAATTAGTAAATGCCTTAGCAATCAAATCAAGTATCATATTGTCCATATTCAAGAAATTCTTATTTTAAGTAATAGTACCTCTTACTTTAGGCAAAGTTTTCTGCAGAAACAGAATGAGTATGGGAAAATAAGAGCAAAAATCGACCTTAGTCATCAGAGAAATGCAAATCAAAATGACAGATATTCCATGTTACACCAATCACAATGCCTAAGACTAAAAATTCAAGTGATAGCACATGCTGGCAAGAATGTGGAAAAGGGGGGAACATTCTTTCATTGCTAGTGGGATTGCAACTTGTACAACCACTCTGGAAATCAATCTGGCAGTTCCTCAGAAAATTGGAAATAGTTCTACCTGATGACCCAGCTATACTGCTCCTGGAATTATACCCCAAAAATGTTTCACCATACAATAAGGACATATATTCCACTATGTTCATTGCAGCCTGATCGTAATAATCAGAAACTGGAAGTATCCCAGATGTCACTCAACTGAAGAATTAATGCAGAAAATGTGATTCATTTACATAATGGAATACTATTCAGCTATTAAAAACAAGGATATCATGAAATTTGCAGGCAGATGGATGTATCTAGACATATCATCCTGAGGGAGGTAATCCATGCCCAAAAGGACATGCATGGTTTGTACACAATGATAAGTGGATATTATCCAAAAAGCACAGAATACTCATGATACAACTCAAAGACCGTATAAAGTTTAACAAGAAGGAAGGCCCAAGTAAGGATGCTTAAATCCCACTTAGAAAAGGGAACAAGATAATCATAGGAGGCAGAAGGATGAAGGGAAATAAGTGCAGGAAGTAAAGAGGGGCAGGATCAGGTATGGGGAAGACAGGAGAGAGGCCCACAGGGCCAGGAGAGTGAATGGAAATATGTAGCTGCCAGGAGTGGGGTGATGGGAGGAACCCCTAGAAACTCCCAGGGAACTGGAATGGGGGAGGCTCCCAGGACTCAATGTGGATGACATTAGCTGAAATTCCCAACAGTGGGGATATGAAACCTGAAAAGATAACCTCTAGTAGTCAGACAGGACGGCTGGTGGAGGGATAACCAACCCACCTATAAAATTTTCAACCCAAAATTGCTCCTAGGTAAAAGAAATGCAGGAAGAAAAGTGGAGCAAGAACTGAAGGAATGGCTAACCAGTGACTGGTCCAACTTGGGATCTATCCCATGGGGAGGCACCAATCTCTGAAATTATTACTGATGCTATGTTGTGTTAGCAGACAGAAGACTAGCATGGCAGTCCTCTGAGAGGTTCTACCAACAGCTGACTGAGACAGATGCATATACATACAACCAACAATTAGATTGAGATCGGGGAGGCCCATGAAAGTGTTAGGGAGAGGATTGAAGGAACTGAAGGGATTGGCAATCCCACAGAAAGACCAATGGTATCAACTAACCTGGACTCCTGGGAGCTCCCAGAGACTGAGCCACCAACCAAAGAGCATACATGGGCTGGTCTGAGGCCCCCAACACAAATGTAGCAGAAGACTGCCTTGTCTTGCCTCAGTAGGAAAGTATGCAACTAATCTTATAAAGACTTGATGCCCCAAGGTGGGGCATAGAGGGGGGCACCTTCTCAGAGGCAAGGAGGGTGATGGGGGAAGAACTCTGTGAGTGGGTAGGGAGGCAACATTTGGGTTGTAAATAAATAAAATAATTAATTTTAAAAAGACCAAAAACAACTATAAACAGAGATGAAGTTTTTTGTGTGTTGCATTCCACTATTGTGATGAATGTACAAGAGAAACTCTAAGAGAAGGGGCTATGGTCTTAGACTCATGGGTACAGACCACAGCCAGCTGGTCCATGATGGCCAGTCTAAGGCAAGACAGAATCATCATGATGGCAGGAACAAGTGGAAGAAGTTGCTTACCTCACAGTGACAAGGAATCAGAGGGACCTAGAACCAGGACAAGATTTAACACTCAAAGGCATGATCCCAGTGACTTGATTCCTACATTCAGGTCCCACTTCATATTTTCACCAATTTCTGAAGCAGAGACAGCAGCTAGATACACATGAGCCTGCAAACACTCATAGATTCAAATCATAAAAACAATTATATTCAAATCATAAAAAAAATTTAGATTCAAATCATAAAGGCTCCAAAGTCCAATAATAGTAATATTGAGAGTTTAACCATGGCATAGAGTAGTTATGAAATACATCCATGAAAGTATGGACAGGTCTTGATTTAATAAAGAAAAAAGTGTCAAGATAAGTTTATTAAGAACCATAGCAATTAACCTGTAAATATTTGAGGACCAAGAAGGAAATGTATACCAATTGGGAATTAGACTTCAGAGTTTAGTAGTTATGGTCCCCGTGCTTAGTAAGTACCTAGGTAAAGTGGAAAATATATTATATTTGCATAATTACATAGGAAATACATGTAAATAATTTACTGTCACTTGGCGTTTCAGGATTCTGTTGTGACTCTCAGAATCTTAGAATGCCCACAAAGAAGAATACTGCATATAAATGTAAATAGTCTACAGTATGCAAAAAATAAAATGGTTACATATTTTGAATTATGACTAACAAACATAAATGTTTATTAAAATGGTAATTGATTATTGAGCATGTAATATTAAATAGCTAACCTTCGACATCTTAAATAATGAAGGCTAATAGTTTTGAAGATCAAACACAGTAAGGAACACACCCATCAACACTTTCTTTTGGCAGGAAAAGTAGGCACACATAAAAATAAAATGAAGCCAAAAATTAGTTATACTATTTGTAAAACAGTTGGGGTCTACTCAAGTATAAAAAAAAAAAAACAAGATCAAAATGAAATTTAAAATTGCTTTTATATAACTGTAGTCAATAACATAATCTTTGGTGTATGACACTGGATATGTGACGATGATCGAAGTCCCACAGGAGGTCCTATCTACCTGGAAGCCACTGTAAAATAGAACTAGCTATTATATCCTTGCCATGCTTGGAACATACACTCAAATTCAAACTACACTACTATAATGTGGGGACTGTAGAGAAAGAGTTTCCTCAAATACTCAATATAATGGTTACAAATTCCTGCTTAACCCAACTGCTTAGAAAGGGCTACAAACTAGGGTACAAACTGACAATTAAAGGGGGGGATATCAATAAACAGTTCCAGAAGTCATTTGATACCAACTTTTTTTTTTTTTTTTTTTTTTTTTGCATGTAGTTGGAATGGTCTCTGGTGGCTTCATGACTGTCTCAAAGTTGTTCCAAAACGGTCAATGTCACAATGGTCCAAGGCCTTAAGGACACCAACGCACTAATGCAGCATTCTTCGTGAGAAGAAACAGGGTGGATGCCCCCCCACCATCCTAACGAAGTGCTGATAAATGTAGACTCTGTGTACTGGATTGATTTTGGTTCCGTCCAGGCTCTCCTACTATTTTATCCTAATGGACCTAAATAAGCAGTGTTGACTTCTTAATTTACTCATCTTAACGCCAGCGGCTTCCAGGACTCCATTAACATGATGCTGCCACTGAAATTGCTAACCCCAAACGTTTCAAATCTAAATTCTTAAAACTGATAACACTACCAGGAAAAAATATCATTTCTTTTAAGGCTAGTAATAATGTGCATATCCGCATTTCAACTAGTCACATTCATAAATATTTAAACGGGAGCGCACAGTGAATTAATTAGGACATTTGGCATAGTACGGGGTTGATTACGGGTACATGACAAACACAGCCCAAAGGCCCCGAAGAAGACGTTTAATGCTTTACCACTGAAAGAAGCTCTTGGAGAGACACTCACTGAAGGAAATTCAACAAAACAGAATGCAATTCAATAGATACACAAATTCTGCCCAGAGCGAAATAGACTATTAGGGTCTGGAGTAATTTGAAAATGAACAGTAAATTCTGTAAGAAAAGCAAATGAGAGGAAAAAAAATAAAAGGAAAAGAGCAAAAGAATTATGCAAGTAATACAAATGACATTTTAAAACAAGTTGAAAATACCCATCAAAATAGATGACATTAACCAAGGCAAATCCAGGAGGAATTCTGTTAGGGACATTAGCATGATATACTGTGATTACTCTAAAGCCCCATGGTATAATAATACATGTATTTCTTCCGGAATATCAGCAATTGGAGTCTTCAGAATTCAGTGCAGGGCTGTTGTGGGTTGAAACATGTTTCCTTTCTTGCTTAACTGTCTGGCGTTTATTTCTGAGTGTTTGCTGCCTGTATTTTATTACCAGGGGAAGGGAGCTATTGCTGGGTGATACACTCAATGAATTTCTCTTTCCATCAAGTTCAGTGTTTTATTGGTTTTCAAAGCAGTCTTTACTTTTATTGTCTCCAGAAAACCCAAACACATGCTTTATCTTAGTTCCACATCTGTATTGATAATGATAGGCTGCTGGCTTTTCAGCACAATCCCAGTTGTGGCATTAGAAAAACCATTTTCCTTGCTGAAATTTAGCCATTGCTTGTAAAAACAAGGCGAAGGTCCAATTAGTGAACCTGATGCAAATAGGAGGGCAGCCTTTTGTGTAAAGACATCCCGTTCAAAACCTATAATCCATAATGAGCCCTGCTTAGCACAACGATGCTCTCCTCTCAGACAAGCCAAAATACCAGGTCACTAATGAGCAAGCATTTATACGCCAAGGCCATGAATGAGACAGGTTATTGTGAAAATTGGCTCATATTAAAAGATTTAAACGACTCAGCTATTTCTGTTTGGCCTGACAGGTCTATCTCATTAATCGAATGATTTGATATGTTAACTAACTGCTCACATGTTGAAGATGGGTCTTAATCTTCCAAGCAGAAGAAAAGGACAATCTTGATGCTGTTTTAACTACAAAGATGGGAATTTCACAGCCATGCGCATGACCCAAGCTGATTCTGAAAAGAGTGTACCTCTGTCAAAATCTGCCAATTAGAAAGCATTAAAAAATTAGCGTGTGTGTGTGTGTGTGTGTGTGTGTGTGTGTGTGTGTGTGTTGTACACTTGTTCTAAAACTCCATTCCAGGAGGGGATGTATTAGTTAGGGGGGGTCTTTCTAGGAAGCACTTGACATGATGTTATCTCTGGTTGGTTTCCTTTAAGAGGAAAGAGTACACCCATGTCAAGAGAGAGAACAGATTTCTTGTTGTACTTCACCAACATGACTTTATCACACAGCTCTCTGGGCCTGGCTTCTCTGAGATACAGGAGCTGCAAATAATTAATTCCAATATCCAGAAACCTCTTTCCCTGTGCTCAACATGCTACAGACTTAGTGTGTGCCAAGACTTTACCGTGCTTTAGAGTAAAAGCACACAGGGCATCCATCCACATGTGCCACAGTTACCATTGACTCGTAGTTAGGAAGGTAGCATGAGAGGATCAATGTGGGAAGACTGAGGAGGCCCTGACAACGGGGCTGAAATCAAAGGCCTCACCATGTAGAAGCTATGGGACCTCATGAAGATCATTTAAAACATTTTTAACCTTTTATATTTTTATTTGGTAAATCAAATCAATGACACCTCTGTTCCAAGCCAATTTTGTGATTAAAGACAGCGATTAGCACATGGCAGGAGCTCAAAAAAGTAGTACACATATGTTTCCTTCTTAGAAGATGTTTTGGCAAGCAATTACAGTGATGGCCTCTGATAAACCACATGCCTTGCTATTTTTCTTTTCACAGATAGCCCCTCCCTCCCTCTCTCCCGTCCCTCCCTCCCTCCCTCCCTCCCTCTC
>JADRCC010579094.1:0-16208 GCA_019843855.1 Hylomyscus alleni
CTGCTTACAAGAGACAGTGGGGCCACATTCTTCGTTAGGGAGGTGGGAATTGTATCTAATAATTAACTCATCATTCTGTAGTACTCACCACAGAACTGAGCAATAAAGGAAACCTAGAGGCTTTCATCAAAGAAGGATTAAGGCTAAGTAACAGAGGCATTTCTTTGGAAACTAGATAATATTAATCTGTGCATGTGGTATTGTAACATTTATTATATAAGGTCATGATTCAAAGGATGCAGGTAATGCCCTGAAATTTAAGAAGTCAAGAAAACAGACTCTGTTCTGACCTCTAGAAATGTGCAAGAAGAAAGATGAGTATTAAGACACAAAATTTATGGTAACTTGTTAGAAAAAACACCAGGCACTAATATACCATCCAATGAAATCATTTTAAGTGATGCTATGCAGCATCTTCTCCTCATGTTTTGAGAAACATCTGGAATCTCCTCTATGCTCTCCAGCACAGAGTCCTCCACAACCCTACTGGAATCAGTCCTATGCACAATAAACTCCATCATTACATCCGCAGCCACTTTCCTGTTACCTGATGTATAAATACAACCAGACATTTTCTCTGACTGGCATTTTAGATACCTTGGGTAATGAATAAGGGTCTAAGAATGATGTCGTCATTCATAAACTATAGAACCTTTAAGATCTTTGAGGAACATAGGTCTGAGTTTCTGACTGGTCATTTGGAAAGTGTGCAGAGTCGTCTCAACATCAGTTACTGCACTATGTACACTATATCAACTACTGCTCATGGTAGTTGTAAAGTTCAAGAACACATGGAAATACCTTAATCTTCCCCAGGGTTCTAGAATGGAAACATGATGGAGTCTTGGGGTATTATGAAATTGAATACTTGTACTCATTATTGTATCTACTCATTGTCACAGAAGTGATTTGGTGATGCTTAAGAGGTACTCAATGAAAGTTGAATGCTTGTCAGAGATGGTAACAGCCAGTGCTCCAAGGACACACAGTGAGTGTGAGTATGCCTTTACATTGTCTTCATTTAGGTTTTGTTGAATGCTGGAGTTACAACCAAGCATATGATGATAAGTAACCTTTATTACCAGGCTTGGCATAGACTATGTAGGCAGTGGTATATGTTCCCATACCAGGAGTGAGCTACAAAAAGTCAATGGCACGATTATAGCATCACCCAGCTGTATCTCAGACTTCTTCAGTGCTAGCAGGTCAAAGGCATGGCAGTTTTGAGATCTGTGCTGCCGTCTCTATTTTCATATGTTAGGGTGAATCTCAATATCTTTGAAAATGAGGTAAGTGATTCAATTCTGAAACATGGGAAGAAAACAAAAGAAGACAAGAGGAAGCAAATACCCTTCCAATACCATACAGAAGTAGAAGATCTATGTTGGAAAGAGGAGACATGGCAAAGGGAAGAAGCAGAGAAATGCAAGGATTTTGCACATGAAGCTGTAGATGCAGGTTCCTGGTCTCCTCTTGTGTGGACAGTTTTAGTTTCGCTTACTTGGTATACAGCCCCTGTTGCATTCCAAAACAACTCCTGTTTCTCCTTCAATTATCTTCCTTCCTTAGTCACAAACATTGGGTTTATGAGTCTTCATTAGTTACTTTTCTATTGCTGTCATAACACGTAATAATGGGCTTATTTGGCTTGCAGTCCCAGAGGGCTTTACTCATTCATTGGTGGTGGAGTGGAGGTGGCATGTAGCAGGAAATGGATGTTGAAAGCAGAAGCTGAGGACTCCCATCTTGAACAAATCTGAAGCAGAGTAATCACACTGGGCATGGTATGAGACTTTGAAATCTCAAAGCCAGACCCAGTAGTATATCATTTTTAATGGCCAAATGGGGACCGAGTATTCAAATGCCCAAGATTATGTGGTGGAGGAATCTCATTCAAACTGCCAGAGTCTCTCCAATGTCATCTGTGGTTCTGTGCTCTCTGCTTTAGGGCTTAGGATAGTTTTTTTTTTTTAATGTGTCAGAACAATTTATTTTTTTTTTATAATTAACAAGTCAGATTTATATATCAACAAATTCTCAATTCACAAGATGCCAATACAATAATTTCAGAACCAACTGATAATGATAAAAGCTGCCCATCTAGATGGCTCAGGCATTAAAGGCTAGGCTCACAACCAAAAATATAGGATAGTTTTTAGATATGCCTGTCCTCTTCCAAGGATCTTGAACAGTCTAGTGAGATAAATTTTCTTGCTGTCTTTACTCTTTAGTGGTCAACTTGGGAATTCATTCATACCCTGTAGAGTGAATCTTTTGGAAGTTTCTGTAATAGCAGCAATATAACTACTCATAGCTTGAAATAATAACATCAGTTTTTGTCATTTACTAATGGAGGTAATTTGCTAGGACCTGAATGGAATGAAATATTAATTGCAGTCTATCAGCTTATACTTGTTACAATTGACAAGTTTTCATTTGTTCCCAAACTTTAACACAAGTAACATGTTAAAGCCTCCTCCATTCGTACACTCTTTCCTGCACTTAACACATTAGCAACTATTGGCTGCTAAAATTGGATTCATAGTGGGAAATGGTGGAGTATTGTTTCCTCCATACTAGGCTTATAGGATAGAAGAGTAGTCAATAAATATTATAAATATGTAATTGTACAAATGTAAATTGTTAATTGAAGCATGTTTTGGAGGAAGTAAGAGAAAAAGTACAACAGTGAACACTATAAAGAAAAGTACTGATTCCAATTTACAATGTGTAGGATTCAAAGTCAAGATCTGTTTTCTATCAGGAGCATCATCACAGAAACTCAAACTCTTCAGAGTCTTAAATCAATTTTCTCTCATGTGGCAGGGACATTACTGTTTGTTTCACAGGCCTATTATATTATTCCACTAAATTACCTGTGTTGGTCACCAAAAGTTGCTGAGATAATCTTGATATTAATACCTTTTAAAGTAACTATATATTTGGAGATGTTATAGGAGACAGTACCTATATTTCTGTAATGAGAAGATAGCTTGTACTTTTATTCTTAGTGGAGTACATCCGTGATTTAGAGAGAATACATTTTTGGTACAAGGAATCAAAGAAAACATTGTTGTCATGCAGATGATGTTGATTGCAGTGACTTCATGCAATGCTGTTGGTGAGATATCCATGGGACAGATGGTACAGAAGTTCTCTGTAAGGTAAGCTTCATAATTCATTCCATTCTCATATCGCTTATGCATGAGGAGTCATTGGGCTCCAACCTTCGTTATTGCTACCATAGTCCTCATAGAAAAGACGCATTTGAAAGAGTATAGCATCAGACTGTTTGCTGATTCAAGACAACCAAGTGGCCTAGAGGACTCTAAATATGTGTGTAGCTAGGAAGCTCATGGTTTAAATGCTATCTAAGAAGCATTAATTCAGAAAATCCAAAATTAATAGTAATATGGATATTATATATATGTATAGAATATCTTCCATGGTCATGTCATCTAGCAGAAAATGTCTAAGTATTTTATATAAATTAACTCCTTTGGTCCTTACCAAACTCTATGAGCTCTATAATTGTGATGTAGTACAGAAAGGAAACAAAGATGAACTATATAGTAAATAATGTTCATGATTAGTACATGATGTTGATGAGCTTCACACACCTAGAGTCCCACACTGTATCCTTCATAGAACAAGTTACAGAAGTCAAGACACAGGCAGAGGATAGGATGTGACCTTTATGATCTAGACATAAAGACTAAATCAAGCAACCCATAATTTAACCCGTAGTTGTTCATTATAGCATTTCATTTCATACAGAGTGAAAAAACAGGATTTGCATTTTCACAACTCTGAATCAGAATGGAAATCTATAAAACTATACTTTTGATTTGAACATTTTATGTTCCTATCTGTCTTTATTTCCATTGCCTGATTTTGTATTTTATGAGGAAGAGCATAATTACAGTTACTGTCTGCTGGGGTGTGCTTTGGAAAAGTCTAAAATACTCCTGTCAATTTCCATGTAGTGATGGGATTGGTCACCAAGCTTTGAGTCTTTCATCTTGTTGCTACCTTTTCCTAATTTCACTTGTTTATACTACTATTTTTAAAGATTTATTTATTTATGTATATATATATATATATATATGTATGTATATATGTATGTATTATTCTATGTATATGAGAACTTTGTTTTTATGAACACTAAAAAGTAATCATATCTCTTTACAGATGGTTGTGAGCCACCATGTGGTGTGAGCCATCACGTGGTTGCTGGTAATTAACCTCATGTCCTTTGGAAGAGCACTCAGTGCTCTTAAACACTGAGCCATCTCTCTATCCCCTTGATTATTATATTTATAAAGTTCATCTTTCTTCTCCCCCCCCCAGCTTATTGTGTTAGTCTCGGTTACAAGCAGCATTAAAGAGAAACAAGAGAATTGATGTGTGACCACTTTGGGTTGGCGACAAGTTTGACTGAACAGATTGTGCCCTATTCTGAACAGAAGACACCACTGTCATTGTCTATGGGAGGAGTGAAATCTCGCTTGAGTTGTGTAAAGTACAATGTCTATACAGGGGCTTGTGTGAATACTGAAGAATCTATGATTATGGATGTTATCTGTATGTGAAAAATGTCAGTGTGAGTAGGGGTTGTATCTAAGCATCCATGATTGTGTGTGTGTGTGTGTGTGTGTGTGTGTGTGTGTGTGTGTGAATTAGAGATTTGGTGCTAAACTTGTGAAATGAAGTATGAGAGATTTAGCAATCCTAATTTCTATAAGGAAGATGAGATTCTAGCCAGTGTAATCATACATTTCTCTTATTAAGCAAGCACTCACCATGCAGACTTAGGTATTACTGGCAAAGCACAACATGTAAATACTTGTTGATTATGCTAAGGTCTTCTATTTATTTTCAAAGAAAGGCAGTTTCTTTTAAGTTAAGAAGAATAGCTTTAATTCCTCCAGTACAGAAGAATATTTAATGGAAGTTTTAGTTCTGAGTTTCATAACTCTGTTTCTGAAAATCTTTAGGTAAGTTCTTTCCTGTATAGGAATGGAATCCTTCACATACAAGTTCTTGTAGAGCTGGTTTCTTTTAGTTGACATGTGTTTTAGGTATTTCTGCACAATATAATATACCAGTAAACCCTTTTCATTGCTGAATAATGGTCCAATGTATTTTTGAACTATACTTTGCTTTTTTTTCTTCTCCCTATTGATGAGCATTTAGACTATTTATGGTTTGGGGTTAAGTATCATGTACAAATATTTGGTGTAGCATAGGTTTTTACTCTGTTGAGTACATAGATAATCACGACTAGGACTCATGAGTCATTTGGTAATTTTCTAATAATTTTCTTGATCTGAGAGCATATAACATACTATTTATCATTTAAATATATAATAAAATGCACTTAAGTTTATTTTTCTAAGAAACTTCTAAACTGATTCCCAAAGAGAATATGCCATTACTTGTATTTGCTAATACATTTCATTACCAATATCTGCTATTGTTAATCTTTTGATAGCAGTCATTTGGGACATGCAAAAGCACTTTGCCACAGCTTTGAAACCCATTTCCTATTGATTAATGGCATTGGGCATCTTTCTACATGCTTACTGTCCCTTTGCGAATTATTACAGGTGGAGTGTCTCTTTATATATTTTATCTCTTATAAAACTAATTTTGAGATGTGAAGGTTTTCTATTAGAATTTGAAAATATGTAGGCAGGAAAATATTGAAATACCTCTTTGGTATTATCTAATAACATGAACACACACATATATGAGATCTAGATTCTTCTAAAGTTATTTCCTTCTAAGTATGTACTTTTATGTAGCAAAGAAAGAGGTATGTTTGTGGTTGAACTATGTCTGGGATCTAAGATGGGAACACTACAAATAATCACCCACTAGTGTGGTAGAATAATACATTTTACTATATACACATATAATACATATGTAACAAAGAAAGAGAGAAGTAGGTTTGTGGTTGATCTACATGTGGGATCCATGATGGGGACATTACTAATATGCATCCATCAGTATGTTAGATGAATACATTTTGATTCATATACAAAACTTACTTGCACATTCATAGAGTGTACCCATCCCACTGAAGCCACAAGAAGGATAGCTTTAACACAAAAATGTTGAAGATCAAAGCCTAGTACGTAAGTTATAGACTCGATAAATAAATTCATATCTAAATCAAAATTCTTAAAACTTATCTATGATGTAAGAATAATTGTGAAGAATAGGGAAAAGCAATTCGGAGTGATTGAGAAAGACATTTCTGGGATATTGGATAGTATTCCAGTCTCTCATCCAAGTGGACAAGACATAAGTATGTGCCTTTGGGAAATGTATTGTGATTTATGTTTGTAATTCATTAACTTTTTAAAAATATACATTTAAAAAGTTAAAATTTTGAGAAAAATGAACTATGGCTTCACTGCTATTACCTGAGTATAATCCTTGACTCTGATGCTTCTTAAGAACTGGACAGTGAATATGTTGATAACCAGTACATTTTAATGATAGCTCCTATTTCTTGAGTTTCTGTGAATATTCTTTTATTTGATATTTTCTTTATTTACACTTCAAATGATATCTCCTTTCCCAGTTTCCCCTCCAAAAAAACCCTTCAGCTCCATGGATCCTTTCTTCTTCATTGGGGAACCTAGGCTCAGTTCAATTAATGGCTGTGAGCCTCTACTTCTGTATTAGTCAGGGACTGTCAGAGCCTCTAAGTAGACAGCTATATCAGGCTCCTGTCAGCCAGCATTTGCTGGCATCTACAATAGTGTCTGGGTTTGATGATTGAATATGGGAAGAATTCCCAGGTAGAGCAGTCTCTGCTCCATAGTTTGTTAATGCAATTCCTTTGATGGGTATTTTGTTCTCCCTTCTAAGAAAGAACAAATTATCCACACTTTGGTTTTCCTTCTTGAGTTTCTTGTGGTTTGTGGATTGTATTTTGGGTATTCTGATCTTCTGGGCTAATATCCACTTATCAGAGAGTGCATACCATGTGTGTTCTTTTGTGATTGGGTTATCTCACTCAGGATGGCATTCTCCAGATCCATCCATTTCCCTAAGAATCTCATAAGTTCATTGTTTTTAATAGCTGGTTGTACTCCATCACGTAGCTGTACTACATTTTCTGTATCCATTCCTCTGTTGAGGGACATCTGGATTGTTTCTAGTTTCTGGTTATTATAAATAAGACTGCTATGAATGAACACTCCTTCATTGCTGATGGAATTGTAAGCTGGTACAACCAGTCAGGAAATCAGTTTGGCAGTTCCTCAGGAAATTGGAAATAGTACTACCAGAGGACCCAGATATACCACTCCTGGACATATGCCCAGAAAATGTTCCAACATGTAATAAGGACACATGCTCCACTATGTTCATAGCAGCCTTATTTATAATAGCCAGAAAGTAAATATTTTTTAAGTGATATTCTTAATTAGATATTTTCTACATATTATCTACATTTCAAATGATATCCTCTTTCCTGGTTTCCCCTCCAAAGAAAAAACCCATATTCCCTCCCCCTCACCCTGCTCACAAACCCACCCTCTCTCCCTTCCTGGCCCTGGCATTCCCCTACACTGGGGCATAGAGCCTTCCCAGAACCAAGGGCCTCTCCTCTCATGATGACCGACTAGGCCATCCTCTGCTTACATATGTAGCTGGAGCCATGAGTCCCACCATGTGTACTCCTCTATTGGTGGCTTAGTCCCTGGGAGCTCTGAAAGTACTGATTAGTTCATATTGTTGTTTGTCCTAAGGGACTGCAAACCTTTCAGCTCCTTGGGTCCTTTTTCTAGCTCCATCATTGGGGACCCTGTGCTCAGTCCAATGGATGGTTGTGAACCTCTACTTCTGTATTAGTTGGGCACTGGCAGAGCCTTTCAGGAGACAGCAATAACTGGCTCCTGTCAGCTAGCACTTGCTGGCATCCACAATAGTGTCTGGGTTTGGTGACTGTATATGGGAAGAATTCCCAGGTGGGGCAGTACCTAAGGACCCAGCTATAAAACTCCTGGTCATATACCCAGAAGATGCTCCAATATGCAATAAGGACACATGTTCCACTATGTTCATAGCAGTCTTATTTATAATAGCCAGAAGCTGGAAGAACCCAGATGTCCCTCAACAGAGGAATGTAAATGTACCTAAATATGGTACATTTACACAATGGAGTACTACTCAGCTATTATAAACAATGAATTTATGAGATTCTTAGGGAAATGGATGGATCTGGAGAATATCATCCTGAGTGATGTAACCCAATCACAAAAGAACATACATGGTATGCACTCTCTGACAAGTGGATATTAGCCCAGAAGCTCAGAATACCCAAGATACAATCCACAAACCACAAGAAACTCAAGAAGAAGGAAGACCAAAGTGTGGATATTTCGATCCTTCTTAGAAGGGGGAACAAAATACCCATGGAAGGAGTTGCAGAGACAAAGTATGGAGCAGAG
Organism: Hylomyscus alleni; assembly: GCA_019843855.1. Taxonomy (NCBI): domain Eukaryota; kingdom Metazoa; phylum Chordata; class Mammalia; order Rodentia; family Muridae; genus Hylomyscus; species Hylomyscus alleni. The sequence goes on from JADRCC010579094.1 coordinate 8,469, forward strand.
TCTTTGAATATTTTATTACTCCGGAAAAGTATTAAGAGGAGTCTGTATATTTCTGTATGCATATGAAATTTTGACTAGTATAATTCAAAGAAGAGAAAAAATTTGCCTTGTTATGGAGCATAAATATTGCCATTCTTGAAAATTATTGAATTGTGTATTAGAGCAAGGTAGACACTTAATCAATACTTACTTAGATCAATTTTGCTATTATGCTATTGATTGATTCATCTTGAATCTTATGAAGTAAATAATATTTAACTTTTAAAATATATCATTTTGCCTACTTTTCATTCTGATCCTTGCATTATCAAACTATAATACTACAAATGTCTCCTTATTTATAAACATATACTTGCAATTTCATCATATATGTTATCTCACACTGATGCATCTAGAACAAATCTTGCCCTGTTCTAGCCTCAGACTGTTTGAGGCTTCTCTGTTTTCTCATGGATTATGTCTAAGAATCTGAAAGTAAAATGACATTTCATTGCCAATGATTAAATCCTCTTCTCTGAAGAGGAGGTACCGTATTTCCTTCATGCAGAGGTTTGGACCACATAACTTCATTAGCTGTCTTTTGCGCTTGAGAATCTTAGCATAGAGGAGTGTTTTCTTCCTCTGCACTGGAGGTCAGGGAAAGGGCAAAGCAGCGTTTTCCATTAATGAAATAACAGTGGGAGAGCTAGTCTATCCAGGAGTTCAATTCTTATTTTTAGCTCAGCTCAAAAGGCTTAGCTTATTTTAGCTAGCCTTGGGACTTCCCACAGCAATCAGAGAGATGGATGACTTGGTTGCAAATATGCTCTTGTTTCCCAAGTAAATTCAGTCATGAGTTTTGGAAAGATGACACTCACCACAAGAACAATGGTGGTAAATATGACTAAACATGATTTATCTTGACTTGGTCCTTTGACCACAACAAATTGTATACTGCTATAATAAAGTTTGTGTTTGATGGTTAAAAAAAAAAGAATGGTTTTGAATTTATCCTAAAACCAATAAACTATCTTACATTGGGTAGAAAATTATTCTTTCTGACCAAAAGCTTTATAAAGTGTAGACGAAGAATAATTGGAATATTATAAATACACCATATCCCTATCATGAAACAGGTTCTTCAAATATATTAGGTATTCTTCTCTATGGCTAGTGGCTTCTGTAATAGTTTCATGGATGTGGATTATTGTTGCAACATTACCCTGGGCCTACTGGTTAACATGAGGAACATGAAATCCAAACTCATCTGTTCTCTAAACAACAGAAATTATAAATGCCCCAGGCTAGTAGCTTGATCCTTGGAGTTTTTTCTTCTGGATTCTATTTCTACTCTCATTAAGCTTTACTACTTGTTCTAGTCCTTGTGTTAGGAGGTTGTTCCACATCTGGTTCTATTGTTCATTTGAAAGGCCAGGGGCAATGTAATAGGAAGAGCAGACTTTAAATGGCTTCAGATACAGAATTTTGACGACTCAGGTTCCTGCTCATCATTAAATCCAAATGAACACTTTGAGGCAGATTCGTGCTTCTGTTCTTCATTTGGGTTTGACTGTTGCTTATTGATTCAAATTTGTTTACTTTTTTCTACTCAATAAATTTATGTTCCAAATAAATATTTGGTATTTCTTACATATTAATTTCTTTAAAATTATAACATACTGTCATATATGTATGTTTCTGACAGAAATATAAGTAAGCCAAATGAAATATGGTGAATTCAGTGTTTCATCATCTTTTCAGTACTAAGTGGTATATGGTAGATGCCTATATTACAAAGCCAATTATTAAAATTGTGTCTCATATTGGTACTAAATTAACTCTCTTCAGGAATAAACCAGAGTAGGGTCTATTTCAGAAAGATAAATGACAGAAGAAATAGAGAGAACAAATATTTTTGTTCCTATTATAGGGATTGTAAGAGCCTTATAAAACGACTCTAAGAGGTACATGTAATTATCATTGCTTAAAATGAGAATAAAATAAAATCTCAGAGAGGAATAAAGAAGCTTGGGTAACTGACAGCCTAATTTGTTAAGTCTACCATACTGTTACTAGAGAAACCAAAGATTTGCATTCAATATTGAATTATTCTTCAAGCCTTGCATTCTTCAAGGATTATAGTCCTAATAATGTCTTAAGAAAAAAAAAGTTAATTGTGTTTAAATATGTACTTCTCAAATGTATCTTTTACTTTAAAATTTGCTGTGGAAAAGGGTCTCAAGCTTTGAGCGGCAGAATCGATCACCTGCCCTACTCAGCAATATTTCTATACGCAGAGGAAGTTTGCCGAGCAAAATGTGTTCTGACCTCACGCCACCAATTTCTTTGTAAGAGTGACAAAGATCTCGTGTGATAACTTAATGTACATTTGAAAACCTGTTAGAATGTAAGATGGGGAGCATTGTAAACTGTTTAATCTTGGCATCAGTACAATGTGGCTCTCAGTTCTAAGAACGCTCTCCATCGGTACAGTGTATGTTGGGTTACCCTGCCATGTTCTGAGCTGGGATCCTGCTGTTCTTTACTTTGACAGATATTTTCATGTTGGAGAAGATTCTCCATTACTAAGATAAAAAGATATCTGCAAGAATTCCAGGGATAACATAGACTTTGGAAAACTGTAGGGAAAAAAAAAAAGGAAGGCACTGAAAGATGATGAAGTCAGGAATGTGAGATTTGGTCAAGTTCCCCCTCACATGTGAGACTATTTTCTGGAGTCTTTGCCCACTGAATAAGCCTCAATTCATTTTCTAATCATTGCTACTAACCTGAAAATATGGTTATGGGCTGTTATAATTTACTCTGTGACTCCATTCCTCCAGTGTCATTTCTCTATGTAGCCCATGGAACCTGGAGTCTCATACAGGATCCTCTAATGTGTCAACCATAGTTTTCATATTCAGAGTTCAGCATAGAGATCAAAAGATAATATGATTCTGTTGGTTACAGATAAGTGTTTGCCAACTTCCTATATACCAGATACATACAAGAAAAGGAGGACAAACTAGTTTGTATATATTAAAAGAGAGTAAGTAGGCACTTAAGTAAACCCACACACAAGGTAGAGTGTGCTGAGACAGACTGAAAAAAAGTGGAACTTAAATGGTTTTTGTTTTATTATTGACTCTTTTTGTTGATACGTTTGAGCATTGTCTACCTGCATTTCTTTTATATGCCAGAGAATCTCATTGTATTCTTTTGATGACTCTTCCCTTTCTCTTTCCACCTAAGAAATCATTCAGACTCCATTTTATGTATAGTCCAGGGACGCTTGATTAAACGCTGAGGTTGTCATGCCAGCAGAGGTTGCTGTTTCTGCCCTGGATTACTCAGTTCCAGAGAGTGAATCAGCCAGAAAGTTTAGTCTGCAGTTCCAAGGCAGAAACTTTAAATTCTATGAGCCAAAGGCTGAGGCTTGGACTAAAGGAAAGCTAAATAAACTGCTGTCCAAAGAGAGACTGGTACAGCACTGCTAGAGTTGTATGTGACCATTTTGCTAGGACACCAGGAGGGCAACATACAACAGTGCTCTTCTCAATGTATGGGGATGCATAACTAGGTGATTGAGGGAACATAGCTCTTCAGTAACTCTCGCTACCTCCGTAGTTTAAGTCTTGTCTCTGATCAACCTGACTGTAATCTTGAGTAAGTTAAACTTTGACCCAGGTACCTTTAAAATGCTTTGTACTTTTGTCAGTTCCAGAGAGGTAGAAGGCATTGTGATCATATTTGTTCTTCATTGTCCTCTCTTCCCAATTCCACTGTTCCATGTCTTAAAGCAACAAGATAACTTCCATTTCAGGTGTTAGTTTACTTATACTCCATCTTAAACATTTACTTTTTGATTTTTAATTAAAATATTATATCATTATTCCTCTGCCTTTATTGTTTCCGATTCCTCCCATTTCTGTTCCTATTCCCTCCCAAGTTTATCATTACCTGCTAACTATTATTATTACACATACACATAAATGAATAAACATGTAAATACAACCCACTGAAAATTGGAATTGCCACTTGGTATTTGATAACCAATCTGGGGCTCATCAGTAGGGAAAACTAATTAATGCTCTCCCAGAGTAGATTAATTGTTTGTAGCTCTTCATCTAGTGTGGGACCCTATGAGAGTTTCCTATCAAAATTTAGGCTTTGTGCACCATACTGCCATGTTCAAATTGTAAAAACCATGCAAAGATATAGAAGTCAGCATTGCACAGTGTTGTGAGCCATCCTCTGGCTCTTACATACTTTAAAATTTTTTTTTAATTTTTATTTTATATGTATTGGTGTCTTGCCTTTATGGATGTCTGTGTGAGGTTGTTGGATCCCACAGAACTGGAGTTACAGACAATTGTGAGCTGTCATGTGGGTGATGGGAATTGAAACTGGGTCCTCTGGAAGAGCAGTTACTGCTTTTAACCACAGAGCCATCTCTTTCCTGAGACAATGATGTAGATGTAGACAATGATGTTGCTATGTCACAGGATAGTCTGTTCACTGAGTGAGTTAGTATAAGACAGACTTCATAATGGCTCTGAGGGCTTGGCAGTCACTGATAATCTAATGAAATATTTGTTTTTATTAGCGTTTATATAAGGGTGATTGACTTTCATTGTCACATTGACAGTTTGATAACAGCTTTAGAAGTGACCATGATGGGGTATGGAAATGGCCTAATCATTGAAGAATTTGCCTTGTTAGTATAAAGACCTGCATTTGATTTCTAGTACCATTTTTTTTAAAGTCAGATGTGGTCTCCTTAAGTAGGAGTTCAAGTGTCAGGAAGGAAGAGATATTTAGATCCTTGGGGCTCACTGGTCCATCAACTAGCCTACTTTTTAAGTTCTAGGTTAGAGAGAGACCATTTCCTAAAAATATAAAAAAAATGACATCCTAGGTGGTCCTCTGGCATCCATACAAGCACACATGCACATATACACATACATACAAGTAAATGACTAAACAGACCATACCACATTACATATATTTTTCTAAAATTAGTTTGATGCCGTAAGAACAATAAAACATATTGAAAAGCCTTATTTAAGGTCCCATGTTATGACAGACACTGCCCTACAGCATTTTCTATAGGAGGTACCAGTAAAGCTAAACCGATGTTCACAATTTCATTTTCTAGAAATGGACACTGTGCATGGGGAAGTGTGAAGGTCTTAATCAAGCTCTCAGAGGTCAGGTGTGGTGTGGTAAACTCTACTCACATCCAAGTCCAAGACTGATTGACTTCTTATGGGGAAGTCTGTCACTTTAACCTCAGTCTAAGAGCACAGAACAAATCTGTATATAGCTTGTTTTTTTCCCTCCCAAAGAAAGCCATACTTGTCCTTTTCTCTAATCTAGAGGTGAGCTCAAGGTTGCAGAGTAAGACAGCTGTAACAGTTTGCAGAAGTGTGGATGATCATGAACAAGGGGTGAGATCCAGAAGGGTTAGTTACTACTCAAGATAGAAGGCGGTCATAGGAGCATTGATGGTTTCCATATACTCTTCCTTCAAGCAAGCAGCTTCATGGAATTGTTAGAAAGACTCACCATATACAGATAGGAGTTCTGAGGACCAGAAGAGGAGAGCACACGCAACCTCAAGGATGTCCAGAATGGAACGCTGCACAGGGTTACAATGTATCATGGAAAAATATTGCCCATTCAAAGAAGAAAACAATTCCTGTTTGGCAAAGCATTCTCAAATATGGTTTTCTTTCTACCAACTTTGTCTTTCCCTTCAGGCTGAATTGCACTGAAATGCCCATCACATTTAGGGAGGAAATGTTTTATAATTTCTATAGGGACAGATCAATTGACTCTAGAAAAGTTTTTTTCTCAAGTAATATTACTACCTATGTGTTAAAATGAAATCATACAAACTCGAGGAACTTACCACAGTCTTTGGGGTGGCTGAGGAGAACACCCTTTATCATTTGGTTTTTGGTAGTTCAACTTGTCAATAGAGGCAAGAAGTGCAATGTGCGGATTGTTTTTATATATATTTGCTATCACTTCTCTGTACATAGTCCCAAGGATATTTGATGGAAAAACAATGAACATCTTTACAGTGCAACTGCCAGTTAGTTTGCATTCAGTGATATAATGTACACTAACGAGAAAGCAAAATCCAAAGCAAAAGCAGTCCTGCTTTTTAATTTATTGGTAATATGCTGACCTTGATCTTATAATCCTTTGTCCTCGTGAGTGTAGGGACTGCAGGTGAGCATTACCACGCTTTGTAATATATATATATGTGTGTGTGTGTGTGTGTGTGTGTGTGTGTGTGTGTGCTGATTAAATTAAATTTAGGTGCTTGGGAGTACTAGGCAAGTTCTCTACTACTGTGCCACATCTCCAGCACAACCTTGCATTGTAGCATCTATTGTATTTTATTGTGTGTATCCGCTCACATGGTTGATTTCAAGGATGGCTAAATGTAATAACTTGTTATCACGGTTTCTAACTAACCGACACACGAATCCTTCTAGTGTTTAGATAAGTATGTTGGAGCTAATGTTGCCAAGGCTACATACGTACATTCTTTCTTTTCAAATACAATTTGCTTTCTACCACCTTTGTCTTGTCCTTCCCCTCACACTTAAATGAACTGAAGTGCCCATCACATTTGGGAAGAAAACTTCTAGCTTTGCACTCATTAAATTGATATCAAGTGCTTAGCATATGTAAGGCATTAGGCTAGGCACTAGATTTGAAGTTGTGTGCAGGGAGCTGGGGGAACTGTATCTAAAAACTTCCTGAACCTGTTGTCAAGGTCCTGGTAGCCTTTGAGAGCAGTCTTGCTAGAAAACCTTTTCCCTCTGATATCCAAGTCCAGTCATTAATTGTCATTGTGTGCCTATTTCTTGTCAATATCTCTTGCTCTCATTTAACAAATATTTATTGAACACCTACTTTAGGTCAAACATCTTTGAAATGTATCAGCAGAAAAATATTTTTTATATAGTACCAGTATATTCTGTCTTCACTGAATACTTTGTGTTCTTAAAATACCATATTATTTTAACCTTTTGCTTTTCCCCTGCAAGCACTTTTATTTCTTGTGTATGGTAAACATTTTATACCCTTCAAGAAACCCCTTTAAGTATTTTTTGCCCCTTAAGAAATCACTCTGTCCTCCTTTCTCTGAATGAACAGAATGCTTCCTTCGGTGTGTGTGTGTGTGTGTGTGTGTGTGTGTGTGTGTGTGTGTGTGTGTGTGTTTTCCCATCATATTCTTGATGTTTTCCACTTTAGAATATGAAGTCCCCATGGAACAAGATTGCGATTGGAATGGTGTGTGCGATGTTATTGTTATGCACATCATATATTCTGACTTAGCTATATCATAAAGGACAGGGAGTATGTATGCTAATCTGGGTTTCTAGCTAAGGTACTTGTAACATAAAAGATTTACATGCTTTAAAGCAGTCTCCATTATATCACTGTCCTTTTAGGGCTGCTTTCAGAAGAGCACTGCTTCCTCTAGATTCAGGTAGCATCTGTCAATTGGAAGGATTTTGGCAAATTTTACCAACCTTCATTTTAACTCTGCATCAAGTCCTCAGAGATTTGCATTTGTTGACCTGGAAAGTAAAGAATAAATATTTAGTGCTACAGAGGAAAGGGGGAATTTTCAAATCTCCCTGGGATAGAGTCCTTAGCAATCATTTATTCCTCTGTGTCCTGGACCAGATTCCACAACGTCCTGTTCTTTCCTAAGAAAGTATGTGATTCATCTCT
>JADRCC010579095.1:0-24414 GCA_019843855.1 Hylomyscus alleni
CTTGATGAATACTTGAATGACTCTCTCCTACTTCCAATGTTACTTAAGATAAACTTCACATCATTTGAGAATTAGTAAAACGTAATTTTCTTCTTGCTGATCACATTTGAGTCACCTCTGAAAAGATGAGGTACAACTTGTATCATGCAAAAGATGTTTTCATACATTTCTATGTCAACTCTATTTCCGATTTTATGCATTGTTTCATAAAATTAGACATGTCAATATATTTTGTCCTTGTGCTGCAATGAAATATATTACAAACTACATTTTTGATGACCTTTTAAAATTGCATTTTAACCATATGGGAAAATTCTAATATGTGTCCTTAAAATAGATCAAGGATCAGCTCCAGTTCAATTGTAAAATAACTACATAATAATTTCCCAGGCAAGTAGTTCTTTTAAGTCAAATATTTTTTCAGGAATCTCAGTTGAAAGCAAGGTTTTGATTCTGAAGTACATGTGGCTTTACCATGAGCTTCATTAGGTTGGTATAATTTAAGGGGGATGGAATGTGTTGCTACAACTTATGGATACTACTAAATGTCCTCTGTACATAGAACATTCTCAAGAGAAATAATTACCTAACACAAAATGTTAGCAGTGTTTAGGGTCAGAAAGCCTGCCCTAAAAGAGAAATACAATGTCAAAAGAGTAAAAATAAATAATCTTCAACAGTTTTAGTGTTAATCCTACATTATTTTTTTTCTTTTAAATAAGATTACTATGCAATAGGATTCAGGAAACTATAATAGCTCAGATATATAGAAGCATCTACCATGAGTCAGACATGATCTTCTTAAGAGGCTTATTCAGTCTTCATGAAGAAATATGAATTTCTGATTCAGCAGTTAAGAGCACTAGTTATTCTTCCAGAAACCTGGATTAGAATTACAGCACCTACCTGACAGCTCACAGTCATCTTTAACACCAATTCTAGTGAATCTGATGCTACTTCTATCTTTCAAAAAATAAGATTCACATAACATAAAAATAATAAAGTTTTAAAAGAATGGCATACAAATATTATTGTTCTTTAAATGAAGAGAATGAGCCTTTAAATTGATTACTGTCGCAAAGTTTTCAAAGGTGGATCTGAGATTTAAATCATAACACCTGAAATCAAGATTACATCTTCTTGATCATTCTCTTAGTATCTTCATGATAAACCAAAAGTCCCTTCATACTTTAATTGATGGTGAGTCTTGCTATGTAGTCCATGATGACTTTGAAATCATGACCCTAGGAAAGCTATGGTCATAGAAGTAAGCCACCACAACTAGCTGAAGTAACAGCTCCTTTATGAAATACATATTTCAAAGGAAAAGGAAGTGTATTTCATAAAATCTTCAAAAATCCCCAGTGATCAGCCTCTACTTGAAAATTTCATTCCAGAAGATCAATGAAAGTTCAAGCACACAGTAGATGTCACTAAATCATCACTTATTCATTTATTGAGATTCTCATTCTCGTTTTACCAAATGTACTCAAAAATGACTAAAAAAATGAAAAATTCAACTAAGTGAAATACATAATGGTAACAAGAAAATGAGAACAGAAAGCACATGGCTTTGGCTTAACATCGAGTGAAAAAAGGCAAGTAGTTGGGAAACAAAGTTCATCAAACCACTATCAGCCCCGGATAGTCACTTCTCAGAGACACCTTACATGCTTTGAAAGTCCATTCAGAGAAAGCTGCAACATACCAACTGAAATACATAATAGTTTTATACAGCTGTCATAACAAAACAGCAGAGACTACATGGCTTAAACAACAAAATTATCTGTCAAAAACTTGAAGGACTTAAATCCAATATCACAGATTCATTGGATGTGGTCTAAGATACTGGCATTAAGAAGTCAATATAGGAGTTTGGGGGAAATGTTACTTTAGGCAAAATATATGGAATAATAATTTATAAGATGACAATAGCATAACCTGGAACATTTTCTTGGGGACCAAATTCTACAAATCAGCAATAGAATGCATAGCAATATGACATCTCATAATGGTATTACAGGGAGGAAAATTAAAGGGGCCTGTATATAAAACCTAACCTGAAATTTACATGAATCAACCATAGAACACCCAATAGAGTGTCATTGATAGTCCTATAGTGTCACAGTATTATTAGATAGGAAAATGAGATCATCAGACATCAAAATTCTTATTCAGTGGCTGAGTTTCCTAACTACAAGTGCACAGCAAATCTTCTCATCAGTCAAAGGACAGACCAAATGCTCATCTGCTTCAGGAGGGCTTTATTTCTCTATTTTCTTTTTCCAGTTGTTATTGCTTGTTATTTTTTGTTGGATTTTTGTTTAGTTTTCTATTTTTCTTAAACCCACAGCAACAACAGGATATCAATGTTGAATCAAGGGCCCTTTTTTTCTTGACTTGAAAGACTGCTTTTCTATGCTCAACAGGAAAGCAGCATTGTAACTGTAGGACTAAGGCCTTCCCATCTCTTCCCAAAGCAATAGCGTTTGCCTTCATAGCTGTTGGAACACCCAGCAGGTCAGCAAAAACAAGACAAAAAAAGTGTTAGACAGCACAGAAGAGAGGAATGAATGAAAAGATGATTGAAGGGAGGTTCACAAAAGACATCTTAGGTAACTGGGATATAAGATGTTAACAGAAGAGCAACTGAAATACTTTGTAAGCTCTGTGAGTCACAAATAGAATGATTGTTCTGAAATTTCCATTTCATTATTCTTTATGCTTACCATGGCTATTATGTTCTTCTATCTTGTCCAGACACAACCAGAACTCCTAAATTAGAATGTAGAAATCTCTAATTTCACTCCAGTCTGTTTAAACACTAAATATTATCATTCGGACTTCACTCTCCTTCCCTAAATTTTGCTTCAATTAAAAGACACATGAGTCCATAGGATGCCTAAAAAGACAAAATCACTTGTCATTCAACAATGCAAATCTGACAGTCTATGTTTGATGCCTGGACCCAAAATAAAGGTTGAAGTGGAAAATTGACTCCCCAGACTTGTCCTTTGATGCTCACAAACGTGCCATGTTGCACATGCTCATACCCTGAAACACCACACACACACACACACACACACACACACACACTCAGACACTTCTCACATACACCATGATAATTAAAACCATGGCATCTCCATTACTTTCAACCACTATATGGCCATACTTGACTTATCTCTGGTCAATCACTATATATTCTCTCAAGCATATTTTGAATATAGTCAGACCCACACTTCATTACTCTAAGAAGATGATGCTTAACATTCTATAATACCCTGGTTTTTCTTGTGCAGATCAAAGCACACCTCATTTTCCAACCATCAATTAAAGCCCAAACTATTTTTGGGTTATAAGATTCAAGTATATAAAATAAGACCTAAGTGACCATGTACATACTAGATGTCTTACTGTTTCTCCTCTAGCCACTTCAGATTATAAATAAATCATATGTAATTATCTTATAACAAATACATAACTGTATATACACACACATGGCCAGATGACACAGTGATAGCACAGAAATTCACAAAAAGACAAAAAACATGTATTAAGAATTAAATTTCAGTTGACATAAATTTATATTATACTTGACTTTCAATGTTTCAACTTTCATATAAAATATATTCCTGCTGGGTGTTCCAGCAGCTATGAAGGCAAGTTTAAGGTCCATTTAAGCCAGTTTCTCTAGAATATTATCAGTGAGTTGTTTCTCTCACTGTAATTCATAATTCAAAACACTGTGTTTACATATTTTTGTGAAGGTCACTTTCAATCAAGATTTTGTGTTTCATACTATTGAACTCAGTGTTTGTATAAACATAATAACTTATTTTCTCACATTTTCCAATTCTTCTTCGTCTTAAGCCTTTGGCATTTCTAATGCATATTTCTCATGTTCTTCACACTGGTTTATTAATAAACATTTCCTTTAACAAATTAATAAAAACCTATCTCCTATATAACTTTTTAAATCAATCAAGCTTAGATATGCCTTATTTTCTCCTTCAATAGATCTAGAGGTCATGTGTTTGCTACAATGCTTTTCATGTAAGTAAATTTCACTTCCCAGTGGACTTCTTGAGAGTAAACTAAATTATTTATCTCTATGAATGCAGAAGAGTTATTCAACAAATATTTTTACTTAACCACACATTTATTATTTCATCTGAACCATTCTCTAGTGTTTATCTACCAAAGTGAAATTTAATTCAGTTTGACACCTTTCTATTTTTACTCTCATAAATCCTTTGAGCATAAAACTACAAGACTAGCAAATAATTGTTGATTTATCCCTTTCATTCAAACTTTATCTCTGCATGTAGTAATGTACAGAAAATCCTCACAAAAAGTTGGCGACAAGATTTTCAAATGTTTATATTTCAAAGTAACTCAGCAACATAACAATTTGAAGGATACAACGTCAGAGAATGAAAGATGTCATAACACAGGATAAAAAATGTAAGACAATCTTCTCAGTCATTTCTTTTGCTGACAATATTTCCTCAATTCATAGTTTGGGTTCTGAGGTGAACTGTTTGCACAAACCACAAAGTGTTGCAGTTCTGAGTCCAGCACTTCAGTCACTTCTCTCTCACTCTGCCAATAGAGTTTTTATACATGAGCTACTTGCTTTCTTTAAAGATCCATGTTTCCCCACCACAAACCCACTACACATTACATGACTGATGATCTGGCTTGGTTATTTCATTCACAACTGAGTTAAACCATCCAAAACTGAGTTCAAATGGAATTTTCTTACAAGGCTTGGTTTCTGATTTATACTTTAGGGGGATGATTTGAAGTGTTACAGGTTTATTCTGTACACATGTGCTATTCTGGTCTATTTCCTTGTAATATATAAAATTTCATGAAAGCATATAGTTTCACAATGTCCAGCAAATATGATGTACTTTCAATCACATTAGACCCACGTAAATACGAGGTAAAATGTTACTTTGTGTATGCTGCAATAGAATAAATATTGTTAAGAAGGGGTGTTCTATAGCCCTTTCCTCCTATTTTGGAAGAAATCCAAGACCTTATATTATACTGACTACCCTGTGCTTACAAACAGGGGCCTATCATGACTCCCTTCAGAAAGGCCCAACAAGCTCCTGAGAGAGTCTGATGCAGATATTTACAGCCAACCAATGGACAGAAGCTGCTGACCCCTGTAGTTGAGTTAGGGAAAAGTTGGAAGAAACTGAGCAGTAGGGCGACCCTATATGAAAGCCAGTAGTCATAACCTGGACCCCTGAGATCTCTTCGGCACTGAGCCACCAACCAGGCAGCATACACCAGCTAATAGGAGGCCCCTGACACATATACAGTAGAGGACTGTCGGGTCTGGCCTAAGTCATTGAAGATGCACACCTAATCTTCAAGAGACTTAAGGCTTCCAGGAGTGGGGAGGTCTGGCGGGATGAGGGTTAGCAGGTGAGGAAATGGGGGTTAGGGAGGAGGTAAAGAATTGGAACAGAGGGTAGAGCAGGAGGGGGGATAAAGTCAGGAGTGTGATAAAAGAATAATAATAAAAAACAAACATACATTAAAAAATACAAAGCATTTTCAAAAGTGAGGTTAAGCATTCCTTCATGCACTTTGTTAAGTGCAGGAAGTAAACAACTCAAAAGCTTCAAGAAATCATAGAAACTAGCCAGATGTGCCAGGCACAATCATCCCCAAGCTTATTTAAGCAGGAGGAAGTGCTGTGACCCATTCTGAGTTTAGCTGGTCTACCTAACAAAGGATCCGGATCCGATAAACTAAACTGCCTGGAAGAGACCATCTAAGCTTCCGGAAAGAAACACTCTCCCGCCCCCGGAGCTGCCAGGAAGCTGTGTAGTGAACTCCAGAGTTCCATAGTTTATGAGCCATCAGTCATGTTGGGTAAACTTTGAGTGACGCTTTGAGGCTTTTCTGCTCCTATAAGTAACCCCTCATCCATATTCTGTAAACAACCCTGATAACATTGATTATCGAAGATGGACATTGGTGGTATCCCAACTTGGGTCTATCCGTCTGGTATTGGTATATTTCTGTTCATGTCCTCGCCCCAGGAATAGTATCACACAAAAGAGTCTCACTAAACTGTTGAGGTTGGTATGTAAGACACTCAGTAACTCAGGCAACTTTTGCAGTTGTTATCCTAATCAACTGGAATAGCAGATCTACACCAGGATTCCAGCCCAGCAAAACCTTCATTTTGCACAAGCTTACAGGCTCAAAACAATATAATCTCGTAATGAGATAATACTTTAATGTTAAGAAAATGCAGAGTATAAGTGCAATTTTTAAAATCTATGATAAATGATCTCAATTTTAAGTATTACATTTGATATCGATAAATTTACTAAAGCCTAGTTAATATGAGGTATAAATAAAATCATGAGGAAAAGCAGAGAACAAAACCATAGTGCTCTGGGGTGCTTGTTTATTTTCTTTTGTTTTTGCTTGCTACTTCTTTTTTTTTAATTATTATTAACATTATTCGTTTTACATCTCAATCACACACCCCAGTCTCTCTTCTCCTCCCAGTCCCGCCCTTGTAAATTCTTTCCCCCATCACCTCCTCCTCTTCTCCTCAGAGAAAGGGAAGCTCTTCTTGGGCATCACCCTATCCTGGAGCATCCATTTACAGTAGGCCTATATATCCTCTCCCACTTAGGCCCAACTAAGTGGTCCACTTAGGAGACTTACATGAAGACCAAGCTGCACATCTGCTACAAATGTGCATGGGACCTTGGTCTAGCCCCTGCACGTGTTTTGGTTGGAGGCTCAGTCTCTGAGCCCTCATGGCTCAGCTGAGTTGATTCTGTAGGTCTTGTGCTGTCCTTGACCTGTCCATCTGGCTCAATTCTATCCCTCACTCTTCCGTAAGACTTGCTGAGCGTGGACTGATGTTTTGCAATGGAGGCTGTCGCTGACTCAGTTGCATATCATTGGACACCTTTCCCATAGTGGTTTGTATTATGAAGTTTGCAAACATGAAAACATAAGCTAAAATGTCATATAATGAGGCATAAGATTGGTAAAGACACAAAGTAGTTATCAGTCAAATATTTAAAGGGCAATGATATAGAATCTGAACACAAAATAAAGGTCTGTGGCTGCATATTAAGGAGGTTTCACTACAAAGACAAAATACTTGTGTATAGATTAATTTGATAAATAAATAGTATTTTAAAATATAGAAAAGTGATTTAAATTTTCAGAATATTTGTTTCTTCATCTTGCTTATCTACTTTTTTATACACCTAGAAACACAAAACTGCCAGTCATTTTGTGACTTGAAGTGAATTCTAAAAATATGAAATAAGAGCCATATCCTTATTAAGAGGTGAAAATTCATGCTACATGATTATTCTTATGTTGCTTTTAGAGATTGTAGAAAAACAAAGAAGAGATTAAAATTGATATTTGAAAATGATATATATCTTAAACCTTATTTCCAATAGTATGATGTTTTCAAAGAAATAAAAAGTCACTTTTTTCCTCATGACTTTTAACAAAATAAAAAATAAACACTGGAAGAAATAGATCATTTTACCAAATGGTTCTGACCAAACTGGATAGTCCCATGTTGAAGAATGAAATTAATTCCTCTGTGTCTCACCCTGTACAATACTCAACTCCAAATGGATCAAGAACCCCAACAAGACCTGATAGGACAGAAAGGAAAAGACATTTAAATCCATTGGTATGGAAGAGGAACTTCTGAAATGGGTTCCAATAGTGCAGGTATTAAGAACAGCATTTCACATATGATATTTCAGGAAGCGAAAAAGATTGTGTCCTGTAAAGGATACTGTCATTTGAATGAAGTGGCAGGATTTGTAATAGAGATGAACATAACAGGCTATTGTTAAAGCTCTTGGTTACCCTATTAAAAGGAAGAGACCTTAGTGCTGAAGAAACCACAAGTTATAGTCAAAACATGAAGGAATCAAACAGGTATGGATCTGGTAGATTCATTCTTATTGGACAGCTTTCATAGATAGTGCTTGAAAAGTACATTATTGTTGAGATTATAGCCCCTGGTAGACTGACTATGTTCCAGTGGAAGGTCAGATATCAACATTCAAGAATATTTTGTTAGCATAAGTAGAGTTGATGGATTTAAATTTTTTTAAATTTTTTAAAAGATTTATTTATTATTATATATAAATATACTGTAGCTGTCTTTAGACACACCAGAAGAGGGCATTGGATCTCATTACGGATGGTTGTGAGCCACCATGTGGTTGCTGGGATTTGAACTCAGGACCTTCGGAATTGCAGTCAGTGCTCCTACCCACTGAGCCATCTCACCAGCCCCCAGGTTTAAATTTTTTAAAAAGTGAACACAAAGTTGGGTATACAGTGAGTGGATATGATCAAAACACATAAAAATTCTTCAATGACAAATACAATTATTAAAAAAGATAAAAACAATGAAACTCTTAGAAATATAGAACATTCAACATATTGCCATAAAATTGTGTGTGTGTGTGTGTGTGTGTGTGTGTATGTGTGTGTGTGTATGTTTGAGACTGAATATGTTCTCAGTGGATGAAGAATTTCAACTCAAAGACATCTGCCCTCCTGTCTTTCAAGTATTGGAAATAAAGCCATGTACCACCACACCGATTGAAAAAAAAACTGTATTTTATTATAAAAACACTGATAAAGTATCTCAAAATTCTTGTACCTGCTTAAAATGTATATTCCCAATATAAGTTAGGCAGAATGAACACTAAACTCATTTTTCAGTAGATTAAACCTGTCCAGATAATGTCTATCAATTAATTCACAGCATTTTCTAGCCTCATTTTTTTAATATGAAGTTCTCACAATGGTGATGGTTGACCCTATTCTAACATTTTTCCAGAAAGAAGTTCACAGAACATTTTCTAAGATAAATATACACAATAGGAGAGCTGTAAAAACCATACAATTTATAAATCTATCAAGGAATGGCTCTCTCAGAGCGAGATTAGAAGATAGAAGAAGAGAGGGGGACAAACAAAAGGAAGGAGGGAAGATGGGAGAAAAAGAGAGAAATTAATAACTAAATTTCTCAGAAACAAGGCAGGAAAGTAATAATGTAGCTATTGTTAAAGACAAGCACAACATATTCTAAAAATGTCAAAAGAACTCTCAATTTAAGATTGCTTGGATAAATTCTATTCAGTTATAGGAGAAACCATATTCTATCTGACCTTTCAGAGCCCAGAAATCTATAAAATAAAGATTTTTATACCAAAGAACAAGATAACCACTGAATTTACAATATAAGTCTATCTGAAGTGTATAGCTTAGTTTATAATTGTGTGCTATTCTTCACAGCTAGTCAAAGCAAGCCAGTATAACCCCATGCCTTTGTTACAATTCTAAACTTTTTTGTGACTTTACTTTTTTTACTGACAAAGTTTCATAGCAGCACATTTCTATAGAAATGCTTCTATAGAACAAATCTTTTCTTCAAAATCAACATTATTAAATAATTTTAATACTACCTAAATAATAATGAAAAAATTTGAGCAAAAAACAGAACAAATATATTAATTTATCAATTTAAAATAAGTGTTTTATTTATGTAAATTTGTTCCTATACTTTCCTAATGAATTCATGTTTTTTTCAATTCATTAATTTTCCTTAAAAGCAAAATAGGTTCAGTGATGAACATAATTTTTCAAACAATTTAGTAATATTTCTTAAAGATGAAATAAGTTCAGTTAACCATTCTGATACTTAAAATGAAGAAATCTTATTCTAACAGAATAAATCATGTCACGAAAAACAATTTTAAGACAAAAACAAATATTGGTCACTCAATTTATGTAAGGCATCATTCAATGACTTATAGGTATCACCACATTAATTCTCCCTCTAAGAAAATTAATATTATTATCAGTATTTACAGATGAAGACAATGAACAGAAGAGTAAAATTTCCCTATGTAAATTTTGATTACATGGGTAAATAAATGAGAACATGTACTTCTTCCTACTCATTCATTCATACTGCCTCCCAATAAATAATATTGGCTAATCAGTACACCAAAATGTCAATGCCTATAAGGCATGTGAAAAATGCTTAGAGATTTGCTTTAGTCTCTAATGACTAAAATAATCTTGTTCATTTGACACTTTGTATTTTGCATATGCATATCTTGAACTTTCAGCTTCCAAAAAATGTTAGTATCCCCAACATCCAAACAGTATCCAACAGACATTAAAGCAATTATCGTTCATTGAACAAATATATGGATTAGTTAACAATAGATACCTTTCATCTAAACAGTCACAGAAAAATGATTAACACATATGAAATGCCAGAAGCAGGCTATAGAAAGCACTAAGTTATCAATCTAGAAATTTCTAAATAAAAAATTTAATATTTTTCTTCAAAAACACTCATGCAGATTATTTAACCTTCAAAACACATTAAGGAGTATTTTACCACCTGCAATTTTTTAAGAAACAAGTTTTATAGAAGTTTTATCATTGGCAATGTATTTAGGAAATGGCTGAATCTCCACTCCACATAATTTGGTCATTCAATATTGCATATGCTCTACCAGAAAAACAGATTGTATTTTAATTTAGACTCATTATCTTAAAGAATGTAACCAAAAGAAACACATGGAGCATTAAATCACCTTAAATTACTTATAAAAATATCTCCTATACATTTTAAGTTTAAAAACTATCTTACTTTTTTCTATTGCTGTTAAAAACTCTATAAAAGAAAACACATATAAAAGATATTTAATTAGGCTTAAATTTTCATGGTCTTATAGTCCATGACAACAGAGCAAAGGCATGGCAGCAGAAACAGTTAAGAACCTATGACCAAGAAATTAAGAAAAATACTAGGGGGGCTGGCAAGATGGCTCAGTGAGTAAGAGCACTGACTGTTCTTTCAAAGGTCATGAGTTCAAATCCCAGGAATCACATGGTTGTTCACAACCTTCTATAATGAGCTCTGACACACTCTTTTGGTGCATCTGAAGTCAGCTACAGTGTAGTTATATATGATATTAAATAAATCTTAAAAAAAAAAAAGAAAGAAAAACACTAGGAATGAAGCTAGTCTTTGGAAACCACAAATTCAGACTACAGTGACACACCTTCTCCAACAAGGTCAAACTCCTAATCCTTTCCAAACAGGTCCACCAAAGGGGCTCTTTCAATCCATCACAAAAGATTAACAAACATAGTCAATTTTTATATCAAAATGTGTGAAGATCTCCTGCTTATTACACACTAACACAAAATGTGGGTAAGAACCCTGTGGTCATCACTCTTTGCTTCATAATAGGATAATCTTGAGATGATCCTAATTTGTAGAACAAAGGGAGATAAAAAACATGATCCAAATATATTGCATGCAATTCTTTTCAATAAATAAGATAATTTTAAAAGTATTACTTAGATATATAATAATGAGATTTCTTACCAACTGCTTCTAATTTATTGAATTTTGCCAGTAAATGTGTAAGTCAATAATAGTATTAATAAATATTTTAAATACCTACAGTTACTCTAAAATCCATTTTCTTAAATCATTAATTCCATGTGTCTTAGAGTTTTATTGCAATGAAGAGACACCATGACCATGGCAATTTTTATAAGGGAAAACATTTAATTGTGGCTGGCTTACAGTTTCATAGGGTCAGCCCTTTATTATCATGATGGAAAGTGTGGTGGCATGTAGGGATATACAGTGCTAGAGAAGGAGCTGAGAGTTCATTATGTGGATCATCAGTGAATTGGTTTGAGCTTCTAAGACATCAAAGCTCACCCCTAGTCATGTACATTTTCCAACAAAGCCACACCTACTTCAAGGCACATGTCCTAATAATGTCATTTCCTATGAGCATACAGAGGCCATTTTCTTTCAAAGTACCACATTTCACTTGCTATTCCCCATAGGCTTGAAACCATATCATATTGCAAAACATATTTAGTCCAACTTCAAAAGTTCTCATAATTCACAACATTATCAAACTTGTTTAAAAGTATGTGGTAGTTTACTATTCATTGCTCATTGGAGTAGCAGAATTAGGAAGTGTGGCCTTGTTGCAGTAGGTGTGGCCTTGTTAAAGGAAGTGTGTCACTGTGGAGGTGGACTTTGAGACTTTTTCTAGCTGTCTGGAAGCCAGTCTTCTCCTGTTTGTCTTCTGAAAAAGATGTAAAACTCTCAACCCTCCGGCACCATGAAGATAATGTAATGAACCTCAGAACTTGTAATTAGATGTCCTTTATAAAAATTGCCTTGGTCTTGGTGTCTGTTCCTATCAATGGAAACTCTAAGACAAAGTAAAAAGTTCAGTGTATCTCCTGACATTCATGTAACTGCAGTGCCCAACCCCTAATCCTGCACCTTCTCCAAGAAAGTCACACCTACGCCAGGGCCACACCTATCATATCATATAGTTCTTTATAAAAATAATATTCTAATTACAATCTACTGCACACATCTTGTGTGGAATAAAAGTGAGAAATATGTCTCAAAAAGTTATCCAAGTGTTACTAATTAGAACCAAGTCTGGCCTCTCAGGATGTGTCATCCTAAATTCTTATGCTATATTGTGTCCTCTTCATATTGAATTAGAGTTCAAACATTTGTTGAGTTTTAGAGTTCAAAGAAGCTACATGTGACAGTGTATCTGAAAATAAAATACTAATATAGTTGAATATGTAAATTGTGTGAAAAATCCACATGTACACATCTACACACATATCCATACAAGTTTATAGACATAGTGTTCATTAAAGACGTATAAAATAATCAAGGAGGAAAGCTTGAACTTCTAGAACACCCTCCTATCCCTATTTCCCAGTTCTCAAATTACAAGCAAGCAGAACCATGCTCAGTTTTATGTAGTCTTGGGAAACGAATCACGAACCTCCTGCAAGCTCTGCAAGCACATGAGAAACCAAGCTAAAACAGCCCAAGCTTAATTTGTGTCTGAGGAATAGAATCTGGGAATTATAAACTGCTTCTTCTGATACTTTTTCTCAGTAGTTTTAGTTTGAAATTATTCAATAAATTTTATGTAAGTTAAACAGCATTTATTATAACTATTTTTATAATTATTTATAACATCTTTAAAATATAATATCTTCAATTATTTATTATACTTATTTATAACATCAGAAATTGTGGTTCACATTCTAAGCATTATCAGGTCTATTAAGGGGTCAGTTTTCCTATTTTCAGAGATGACAAATCTAAGCAAAAGGAAAATGGCATAAAATATTCTCACTTTGCAATTTACGGACTGTGGGGAAATCCTTACTGCCGCGAAATCCTTACTGGCTCAGTAGTTAAGAGTTTCTGATCTTTCAGAAGACCAGGACTCCAATAAGGCAACTTACAACTCCTGTACATGCAGGTCCAGGAACACTCAAAAGCCACACATACACATAAATAAAAATAAGCCACTAAAAATAAATCAAACCTTAAAACAAAGACATATTTCAGAGCCACAATGTCAGAGAGACCTTCAGGTACAATGGGATTATTTATTTCCCTCTTTCCCATGACTAAATGTTTAATTGATATTTATAACATAATGACAATAAAACCTTAAACTATAGATATATATTCTAGATTTTACTATAGAATACCATAGTTTTATTTTACTATGATGTATTTCAATGACAAATTTATTTATGTAAATTATTTTTTAAAAATATGGTGTTAGATATCTGCATTCCAATAATTTGTCCAGGAATTAATAATGAGACAGTAATGATAAGAGTATGACCTCTATGTGTCTCACAAACCTGCTTAAATTTAATCCAAAATGAATCATAGTTTCAAATACTACATTTCAAAATAGGTCACCTGGGTTCTATTCCCAGTACTCATATACCAGCTCCTTACTGTCTGTAACTCCTGTTCCAGAGGTTTAGGCACCCTCATAAAGACAAACATACGTGATGGCAAAACATTAATGTACATAAATATAATTCAAAAGGGGATGGCTAGAGAGATAGCTCAGTTGTTAAAGCTGACTAGTCTTCCTGAGGAACTATGTTCACTTCCCTGTACTCTAATAGGGGCTCACAACTCTCTGTAGCTCCAGTCCCATAGGATTCAACAATTTCTTTCCCTCCCAAGGTCACCACACATGCTCAAATATGCACACAGGCAGAACTGCCTATACACATTAGTAATACTAATACTAATACTAATAATACTAAATCTCCACTGAACAATTATGAATAAATTTATTAATTTAATACATTTTCCATGTCTAGAAAAAATATCAGTCACTTTTATTTCTGCTTTGTCATGTTCTTTCCTTACAAATATACAATTGGGAGTAGAATATTTTATTTAATTATGTTAAAGATATAACATTTCTTCAGACTTGATTTATTTCTTCTTCATGTACTTGCATCTTCTCCTCTAGACATCCCCAAACTTCTCTTTCTGCCTTTGGCTGGTAGCAGATTAAATGGAATTTACCTTTAGAGTATTATGAGTGTACTTATTTTTTTTTTAGCTATTTTAATCTGTGCTTTAGGCTTTTATTGAGAATTTCTCATTAAATTCTCATTAATATTTCTATATTTACTTGGTACCGTTCTCTGCTTTTATTTCTCCAAACAGTGCTTTAGTTCTGCTTGCTGTTTCACCACATTTCAGATTGGAATCACAACTGTGAAAGACAAGTTTCTCAGGGATGACAAAAATACAACTTATATTGTATGAGTATTTGCTCTGCTGTAATTTGTATGAGTTTTGGGTTTACATTTCTTCTTTGATCTTTAAGTCCTGTTAATTTACATCCAAGCAAACATTTATTTTCTTCACCCATATGAAGCATACAAGTAGAGGCACTTTGACTTCTGCTACTATGGTTCCCTGATAACTTTACCATTTGATTCGTTTTTATGGTTTCCTTCTCTCTACTACAATAACCTATGTATGTGTATATTGCCCACTTTTTTATTTGTTTTAACAATTTTAATAATAGTTAGTTTGAATGTTCTGTTGGATAGTTCTGTTATGTAGGTCATATATTTAGCTTGGTTGAATTCTTTTTATCTTGGCAATATTTTCACTTTCTTTTATTGCCATTTTTTACAGCTCATAAATTTTCTTTGAAGCTGAATATCTTGTGAAGAACATTAGAGACTGAGTAAATAGGTTTTATGTTTTAAAATGAGAGTTGTTGTCCTTTGGCTAGTACTGGGGTTTGAATTCATCTACCCAGAAATCAAACAAAGTTTGGGATTTCTTCTTACTAAAGTTTCTCTAACTTTCCAGGCTTCAACTTGTTTTGGGGTGGGCAATAGAAGGATAAAGGTTTTCCCCAGTACCTGCTCTACTCTAAAGTTCAAGTGTGAACTTCGAGTACTTCAGAGGTCCCTCTGCTTGTTCCCTCTCTCTCTCCTTGCTCTTGCTTATTATTTGAAGTTTGTCAGTCTGGCTACTGGAAGTTTTTTCTGATATGTATTCTGCATTGTTCTTATTAAGCCTAAATCTGAAATCTGATCCTGAGTCTAGAAATGCTTGAATCCTTACCATTCTGGTACTTCCTACAGTCTACTTGTAGAACTAAGATATATTCCCATTCCTTTCTTACAAAAAACAGGGGATATGTTTCAGCCACTCTCCCTTTTGTTCATTTTCAGTTTTGTACAGCCTTGTCTATATAGTTCTCTCATGACATCATGCATTGGACTATAGTAAAATGACATAACAATGTATCTAGAGTTTTGTACTTTAATAAATGCTGAAGAAAATCATAAAACATAAAATCAGTTAAGAAACTAGAATGAAATTATAAGTGATTTGGCTTCAAAAACATTAACAATATTATTAGAAAATGAATTTATGAAGCTAACCAAATTGCTTTCTCTAGCAAAACCAAAACCAAAACCAAAAGGAGCAATATAATACATCCTCCCCTAAATTGATTTTGGTCAAAGTCCTTTACAGAGCAATAGAAATGAAACTAAAACATGGCTATGATATTTCTAAGTATTCTACAGGGAAGGGTCTGTTGTTATAACCTTTATTAAGATTATTTTCTTAGCTTTAGCTATAAGTATGTGGTATCTTGCCATATGAAAATTAGCCACCTTGATTTATTTGATTTTTTTTCTGGCAAGTTCATGTTTGACTACTTCTAAGTGAAAAACACTACCCATTCCATACTACCTGCCCCCCCCCCAAATCCAAGTCCCTATACTGAACTCATAGTTCTAATATGCCAATTCTGTGGAGATAGTTGAAGAAAAGCAACAAATCCTAACCTCAGGCACCATATTGTTATAGAAATAAACAACAGACTGCAGTTTTATGGTGAAAATACCTTGGTGGTAATTAAGAACACTCTAATTGGACTTAAGAGCCTCTCAACAAGAAAGAAATCATACCTAATAATAGAAACCTAGCAAAATCATCAATTGTCTAGTGAAACCATGAATGATGGAAGAAAAATTACAACTGTCATGTTACTAAACCAAAATAATCCCTGACTATTCTAAACATCTGTCCTTACACCCACATTTTCTATATAGACCTTACTGCTCTCCAAGGAAGAACATTATAGGAAAGCAGCAGTCAAGTGTTGTGGGTTGTATTGATGTTGGTTGGATTTTGATATTAATTTTGTTTTCTTAAGAGGGGTTGTCCCTGACAAGTAATTGATCATTTATTTAGATGATCTCATTTGAATGCTTTATTCTTTTCATTTTAAATGGTCAATAAAAGTTAGAGCCTGTGATTGGGCAATAGAGAGGAAAAGTGGAATGGGAGGTCTTTGAGAGTAGGGGCAAGTAGAAGAGGAAGATAGGAAGGGGAGGAAGAAAAGACAGAAGTGGAGGAAGAGACTATAATGGAACATTACAGCGTGGCCAAAGAAAACTGTAAATAAGAAAGGGTCTTATAGTTGGGAAATAAGTTAGTATAGTTTAGATTTGTCTAATTTAGATATGTACTTATAACTATAATTACTGGATTGTGTTATGGATGTGTTATTGATTCATTTTATGGGTTTATTGGGGTTAGAAATTAGAATAAAATTAATGCCCAACAAAAATGTTACAAACATATCTCATAATCCTATAGGACAAACAATTGTTGAGAAATTTAATCATATTCTAAAAAGATACTTCACAGACAAAAAGGGACAACAAAAACCCCCAAAGATAGACTACATAGTGCTTTACTAACCTTAAAATTTTAAATGCTAATCAACAAAAACTTTAGCTGCTAAAAAACATGTAAAAAAATAAAAAGATCCTATTTATTTTAAGATTTTAAGGATGATCTAACATCAGAATAAAAACAGAAAATGTATTACGCTGGGGGAGAGGTTATGACTATATTTTCACAGAAAGAGAAAAGCTATGGGTTCCTTTCAAGTTGATAAAAATCATACATGACCAAGGAAGACCCACACTGAAGAGCTTTACTAAGGACAAAAAGAAAGAGATTGATAAAATCAAAAAGATAAGTAATACATATATGGTGATATATGTACACAGAGACATGTCTGGACCAGCTGAGACTTAAATATCTACATACAGACATTAACTCCTATTGGGTAAAAAATTCACATGACTTATTATTACATACTATCTTTTTAGATGGCATGAATAAATTTATATTATAGTTTGATTATGTGATCAAGCTAACCTCTAAAGAAAGGCAGTTGTCTTCTTTATTGATCTTTTAAATGATCTATATGCCATGCACATTCCATATGAATGTCTTTATAGAGCTATGTGTTGCTTGTAAGATTTATATATTTCAGAATGGAAGAGGAGAAAGATTGACCTTACAAGAATGACTCTTTGGGATGCTGAGATTCTGGGACCTTATATTCAAGTTCCTTACTTGATTATACCTCAACTACGTCAAAGCTCTTTCCTCTAAAGACTTGATTCCAGGATATTTCCAGAACAGCTAGTTTCCCCATCCAGCCTTTCAGACTGTTACTGTCATGACTTCAATTAAGCCATGAACTTTCTCAGCACATAGAAACTGGACAACAAAAAAGGACAAACAGATGTGAAATAATAGACTGCTAAGCTCTGTCAAAACAGGGTAAGCTAGCCTTTCATAAATCCCTCTTCACTTAAGGATTGTCTGATGGTTGGGGGCCAGAAGGCTGAAAACAGGTGCTCCAACATTATAAGAAATTGGGGGATTCTCCAGCCAGTCAGCTGTCTCTATAAATTGTATAGTCTTGAAACCTATGCTTTTGTGCTTCCTACATATTCAGGTAATACTTAATTTCTTTTGAGTTTTCTGGCAGAACTGAAGTCTAGTTACAGCCTCATAATTGAACTTAAGTTTTTTAGCATTAAAGAAGACATTTCATATTTGAAAGGAGGGATTTCAGATGGTAATATAAGTTAAAAATGAATGTAACTCAGGCACAGAATTGTGAACTATTTAGTTAGGATAGATTGTAGATGACTTTATCTAAATTAACAAATATGATGGACTAGGTGTTAAGTGTTTATCATATTTTATAATTTGTATAATTATTGTGGTTATGTTCAATTTATATCTGAGAGAAAGACCCTTTTTAATTGGACAAGAAGGCAGAAATGCTGTGGGTTGCCCTGATGCTGTTTGAATTCTGATGTTAATTCTGCTTCCTCAACAAGGGGTATCACAAACAAGCAGTAGACCACATACTCAGGTGATCTCATGTGAACATTCTCGTCATTTGAATTAGTCAAAAAAGGCTAAAGCCTGTGATTGGGCAATGGATGGTAAAGCTGGAACAGGAGGTCTTTAAAGAAAACACATGGTACGCACTCACTGATAAGTGGATATTAGCCCAGAAGTTTGGAATACCCAAGATACAATCCACCAACTACAAGAAACTCAAGAAGAAGGAAGACCAAAGTGTGGATACTTCATTCCTTCTTAGAAGGGGGTAAAAATACCCATGGAAGGAGTTACAGAGACAAAGTATGGAGCAGAGACTGAAGGAAGGACAATCCAGAGACTGTCGCACCTCAGAATCCTTCCCATATAAAATCACCAAACCCAGACACTATTGTGGAGGCAAGTACTGGCTGACAGGAGCCTGATATAAGCTCCTGAGAGGCTCTGCCAGTGCCTGACTAATACAGATGTAGAGGCTCACAGCCATCCATTGGACTGAGCACAGGGTCCGCAGCGAAGGAGCTAGAAAAAGGACCCAAGGAGCTGAAGGGGTTTTCTGCCTCATAGGAGGAACAACAATATGAACTAACCAGTATACTCAGAGCTCCCAGGGACTAAACAACCAACCAAAGAATACACATGGTGGGACTCATTGCTCTAGCTACATACGTAGCAGAGGATGTCCTAGTTGGTCATCAATGGGAGGAGAGGCCCTTGGTCCTGTGAAAGCTCTATGCCCCAGTGTAGGGGAATTCCAGGGCCAGGAAGTGGGAGAGGGTAGATTGGTGAACATGGAGAGTGGGAGGTAATAGGGGATTTTTTCAGAGGGGAAACCAAGAAAGGGGGTATCATTTGAAATGTAAATAAAGAAAATATCTAATAAAAAAGTGACAAACAAAACAAACAAACAAACAAAAAAACAGAGTGGGGGCAGGTAGGAAAGGAGGACCAGAAGAGAGAAGAGAAGATGGAAGAAGAGTAGGAGGAAGCCACATGATGGATCTGAACAGCATGGCCAGGAGAAACTGCAAGTAGCAAAGGGTCTCATAGTTGGGGAATAAACTAGCACAGTGCTAGATCTGCCCAATCTAGACACATACCTTAACATTACAAGTATATTGTGGGTTTTTTATATGGACTTGTTGGGGTTGGAAATTACTACAACAATCAGTCAAAATGCAGACTTGTAGAGATCCGTCACAAAGCATACATCTTGAACACAACTCCTGTGCAAATGGCTTAGCGATCAGTACAGAAGAGAAAACAGAAAGAATGTTAAGAGCCATAAGGTCAGGGTGTTTGTTGTGAGATTCAATCCTCAACATGACTGCTTAATCATGATTGCCCAAGGACAACAACAATATTCCCACAAATGGGGAAAGCCCAACAGGCTCAGTGCTACACAAAAAATTATAAGCAACTAATCTTGAGAGTGGAAAAAATAGTCTTCCATGGAAGAGCAGAGCAAATGATTATCTGCTACCAATGAATCAGCTCTGAAAACATATACAAACCGAACAGGTTTCATTTATATATTTAGGAATGAGTATACAAGTGTGTGTGTGTGTGTGTGTGTGTGTGTGTGTGTGTGTGTGTGTATGAGAAAACAATAATGGAAGCATTCATAATTTGAAAGAGAGTTCTGCAGATAAAAATTCACAAATTATTAAATCAATATCCATACTTGCAAGACCATAAATTTTTCTTTTTACAGCCATCTAGTCTATGTTTTTTTTTTTATGACATTCAAAAATGACCAGTTCATTACCTAACTACTGGCTATTTCTATCTCAATATCCAGTATGTAACTCAGGCCAAATATCTACATAAGTTTCTAGTAAAACTGGCTCTACTATTTTATTCTATAACTCAATAATTATCAATAAGCCAGAAAACAGAAAGGAATCTGAGATTATCTTTTTCCTCCAATTTCTGTCTGCCAACTAGGTATCAAGTACCATAAATTATCCGCTCAATATAGCCATAACTTAATTTCTGTCCAATACTAATATGGTAATATTAGCTCACAGTTCTGACACAGACTATTTCAGTAAATTCCCCACTTTAAGTAGCTTCTTCAAATTTTATACCCAAGCAATTCATCTTCAGCTGTCACATAATCAATTTAAAATGTAAATCTACCAAGCTATCCAAACACACAACTGATGGTTTTAGAGATATACATAGTTTATGAAACAATGTTATGCTCTGAATATGAAATATCCTTTCCAGATTTGTGTGTTTAAACATTTAGGCTCTAGCTGGTGGCCCTGTTTTGAGAGGTTTGGATACCTCCAGACATTGAAGCTTAACTGGAGGAGTTAGGTTACTGAAAATAGATCTTTGGCTGAGTATTATTTTTGCCTCATCCTTATTACACTCTATCTGCTTCTTAGTCTGCTTCGATGTGAACAAGCATCTGTCACACACTTTCCTACAGCACAGGCTCCTTAAACCTGGGAGTTCTGAGGGTACTGGTTAGTTCATATTGTTGTTCCTTCTATGATGCTGTAAACCCCTTCAGCTTCTTGGTTCCTTTCCCTAGCTCCTTCATTGGGGACCCTGTACTCAGTCCAATGGATGGCTGTGTGAACCCATTTCTATATTTGTCAGGCACTGGCAGAGCCTCTCTAGAGACAACTATATTAGGCTCCTATCAGCAAGCACTTGTTGGCATCCACAATATTGTCTGGGTTTGGTGATTGTATATGGGATGGATCCTCAGGTGGGGCCATTTTTCTTACTGGAATTTAGCATTATTTGAAAGCTCACATGAGTTCCTCATCTGCCTACTTAAGTTATAAGAACGAAGACCTTGTTTTCTTCATAAAAGAAGCAGTTCTAAAGGTTGAAATCACTAAGAGATCCTTACCAAAGAATCATCTTACAGAATTACACTTTACTACATCAAAGTCTCAAGGAGAACACTTCTTTAGAAAAGTTCTCACCATGTATTTGAGAGTCTGTTTAAATAGGTTAGCCTCTACAATTTAAACTTCTTTGTTACTAATTCAAAGCCAGGCAGGCATGGTAGCTCATGCCTCTAACACCAGCACTCGGAGGTTGAGGAGAAGACTGGCACATGTTACAGATAAGCTTGGGCTACAAAGTGAGTTCTAGGCCAGCCAACATTACAGGATGAGGCCCTATCTCAACAATTACAAAAAAAAAAAAAAAAAAAAAAAAAAAAAAAAAAATGGAATTGAAATGGAAATTTCTAGTATCTTTAACAATTCAGAAAAAGATCAGGAATTCAAGACCCATACCAAAACATAATAAAAGCAATATACAGCAAACCAGTAGCCAACAGCAAACTAAGTGAATCGAAACTTGAAGCAATCCCACTAAAATCAGGGACTAGACAAGGCTGCCCATGCTCTCACTACCTATTCAATATAGTATTCAATATAGTCCTAGCCAGAGCAATTAGACAATGAAAGGAGTTCAAAGGAATATAAATTGGAAAGGAGGAAGTCAAAATATCACTATTTGCAGATGATATGATAGTATACTTAAGTGACCCCAAAATTTCAACCAGAGAACTCCTAAACCTTATAAACAACTTCAGCAAAGTGGCTGGATATAAAATTAACTCAAACAAATCCTTCCAAGGCTCAAAGGATAAACAGGCTGAGAAAGAAATTAGAGAAAACTACACCATTCACACTGGTCACAAATAATATAAATACCTTGGTGTGACTCTAACCAAGCAAGTGAAAGGTCTTTATGACCAGAATTTCAAGTATCTGAAGAAAGAAATCAAAGAAGACAGCAGAAGATGGAAAGATCTCCCATTCTCATTAATTGTCAGGATTAATATATTAAAATGGCCATCTTGCCAAAAGCAATCTACACATTCAAAGCAATCCCCATCAAAATTCCAACTCAATTCTTCATTAAGTTAGAGAGAGCAATTTGCAAATTTATTTAGAATAACAAAAAACCAAGGAGAGTGAAAACTAATCTTAACAATAAAAGAACTTCTGAGGGAATCAGCATCCCTCACATCAAACTCTACTACAGAGCAATAGTGATAAAAACTGCATGATATTGGTACAGAGACAGACCGGAAGATGAATCAAATTGAATTAAAGACCCAGAAATGAACCCACATACTCGTGGTCACTTGATCTTTGACAAAGGAGCTAAAACCATCCAGTGGAAAAATGATGGCATTTTCAACAAATGGTACTGGTTCAATTGGAGGTCAGCATGTAGAAGAATGCAAATCGATCCATTCTTATCTCCTTGTACGAA
The DNA here is from genome assembly GCA_019843855.1 of Hylomyscus alleni. Taxonomy (NCBI): domain Eukaryota; kingdom Metazoa; phylum Chordata; class Mammalia; order Rodentia; family Muridae; genus Hylomyscus; species Hylomyscus alleni. The sequence goes on from JADRCC010579095.1 coordinate 22,901, forward strand.
GCTCAAGTCCAAGTGGATCAAGGACCTCCACATAAAACCAGATACACTGAAACTTATAGAGGAAAAACTGGGAAGAGCCGCAAACATATGGGCACACCGGAAAGATTCCTGAAAAGAAAACCAGTAGCTTTTGCTGTAAGATTAAGAACTGACAAATGGGACCTCCTGAAATTTCAAAGCTTCTGTAAGGCAAAGGACACTGTCAATAGGACAAAACGGCAACAAACAAATTGGGAAAAGATCTTTACCAATCCTACATTTGATAGAGGGCTAATATCCAATATATTCAAAGAACTCAAGGTGTTAGAGTCCAGAGAACCAAATAACCCTATTAAAAATGAGGTTCAGAATGAAACAAAGAATTCTCAACTGAGGAAGTTCAATGGCTGAGAAGCACCTAAAGAAATGTTCAACATCCTTAGTCATCGGGGAAATGCAAATTAAAACAACCCTGAGATTCCACCTCACACCAGTCAGAATGGCAAAGATCAAAAACTCAGGTGACATTAGATGCTGTCAAGGAACACTCCTCCAGTGCTAGTGGGATTACAAGCTGATATAACCACTCTAGAAATCAGTCTGGTGGTTCATCAGAAAATTGGATATAGTGTTACCTGAGGACCCAGCTATACCACTCCCACGCATATACCCAAAAGATGCTCCAATAAATAAGAAGGGCACATGTGCTACTATATTTATAGAAGCCAGAAGCAGGAAAGAACCCAGATGTCCTTCAACAGAGGAATGAATATAGAAAATTTTGTACATTTACACAGTGGAGTACTACTCAGCTATCAAAAACAATGAATTCATGAAATTCTTAGGCAAATGGATGGAACTAGAAAGTATCCTGAGTGAGGTAACCCAATCACAAAAGAACACACATGATATGCACTCATTGACAAGTGAATATTAGCCCAAAAGTTCAGAATACAAAAGAATCAATTCACAGACCACATGAAGCTAAAGAAGGAATAACAAAATATTCATGGGAACAAATATGGAGACAAAGTGTAGAGTGGAGACTGAAGGAAACACAATTCAGAGAAATCCCCAATCTCTGGTTATCAATCTCATATACAGTCACCAAATCCAAACACTTTGTGGATGCCAAGAAGTTCATTCTGACAGGAGCCTGATAAAGCTATCTCCTGAAAGGCTCTGCAAGAGCCTGACATATACAGAGGCAGTTGCTGGCAGCCAACTATTGAACTGATCATGGGGTCCCCAATGGAGGAGTTACAGAAAGAACTGAAGGAGCTGAAGGGGTTTGCAACCCCATAGGAAGAACAAAAGTATCAACCAACCTAACTACGCCCCCCCTAAAGAGCTACGCGGGACTAAATCACCAACCAAAGAGTATATGTGGAGGGACTTATGGCTGCATATGTAGCAGAGGATGGCCTTGTTGGATATCAATGTGAATAAAGGCCCTTGGTCCTGTAAAGGCTTGATTCCTCAGTATAGGGGAATGCAAGGGCAGGGAGGTGGAAGTGGGTGGGCAGATGGGGCAT
>JADRCC010579099.1:0-14689 GCA_019843855.1 Hylomyscus alleni
ACAAATAGACCCAAGGAGCCTGAAACCGCAAACAGCAACAGACCGAGGCATATGCGACCACCGTTTGTTTAAACAGCAAACTCAATCCAGTACTTTAAAGAGAAAGCATATCATACAAGCTGCATGAAATATCTTTTAGGTCACAGGGTCTCGTTGTTTTTCCAAAATTTAAAGTTTAGCTAGAAGCTGGCAAACCTATAGAGAAATGAAGAAGCAGTTATAGATCAATCTAGCACTGTAGTGGGGGCTGCCTGACATCATGACTCAGCCAGGTGTAGGCCTCCTTTTCCCTTTTTACGTTGCTTCTGTAACCTCAACGGACTGTCACCTCAATTACTCTCCTTAACATCTCAGATCAAGTGAATGCTGCGAACAGTGGGAGCTTGCTATTGTGACAGGGTCTGCTCTTTTGTGCTGACATTTTTTTTTTCTTTTTAATGTGTGTGGCTCCTTTGACCGCTAACCTGGAACCCATGGAAGTCAGAGGAGGCGTCCAATGTTGCTTCTTGGAATTGAATCTAGGCCCACTGCAAAAGCAGCTCATGCTCTTAATCACCGAGCCATCTCTCCAGTCCCGTAACCTTTTGTAGTCTGAAGTACTTTTAGTAGTGGTTTCTCTCAGTGACCCATGACAACATCTAGGAGTCATATTTAGAAGTACTTAGGTTGTTTGCTTTATGTTTATGGAGCAGGACTCCCAAAGCTCAGTGTACTGCTGCTCCAACAGAAAGATGACCTTCATGTAGGAGAATCTAGTGAAGACATTCTGTGGCTGGACAGATGGTTTGGTGGGTAAAGTGTTTATTGTACAAGCATGAGCTTCTGGGGTTGGATCCCCAGGCCCATGTCTATAGGCAGGAAATGAAGAGGTGGCAGAGGACAGAACTAGGTTGACTGAGGGACTCACTGACTACTCAATCTCGTCTAAAGTGTAAGCTGAAAGTTTCCTGACAGAATCTGTCTCAAAAAACAAGGTGGAAAACTGAGGAGGCCGTCCAATGTTGATTTCAGGCTTCTAGACAAGTATGTACGGGGAAATGCATTTGCACACATATGCATACACTACACATACATATAACATGAAATAGTAGCATCTCTGTTTCTATTCATCAGTAAATGGAACTTAAAGGTAAAGATAAACCTATCTTTGTTAGTGTGATAATAGAAGTATAGTCTACTGAGACATTTAAACAAGTTAATTCATGTTGACGATCCTATCTTACCTTCGGTTAAGAAATCTGGTGCTATTACATCCTTACCATCATAAAGATCAATCCAGCACTGAAATTACTAGAAAAGAAATTGCATATAAAATAGGTACTCTATGTAGTCATTTTAAGAATCTTTCCAATAGGTCCCTAACTCATCAGGGCAGTCTTCTCTTGAGCCAGTTTGTCTGCCAAATCCTACTTAAAAATGATGTTTTATATTTGGGCTCAGGCTGGATTCCATAGTATTCTGAGAGGATCATCAGGATTTGCCTAAATTAAGAGGTCCTTGGTCCTATGAAGGCTCAATAGATGCCCCAGTGTAGGGGAATCTAGGGCGAGGAGGTGTGAGTGGGTGGGTGGGTGGAGGAACACCCTCATAGAAGCAGAGGGAGGGAAGATGGAATAGGGAGTTTCTGAGAGGGAGGGAACCCGGGAAAGGGGATTACATTTGAAATTTAAATAAAGAAAATATCCAATAAAAAATGTAAAGGTCTTTGCCAAGGTATTGTGAACAAATGTCAACACACTTGAAAATGTCTGATTAGTATGAAAAATAAGAAAATGTCACTTTTAATAATGAATACCTAAGAGAAGCATTCGTCTTTCTCTGCACCATTCCTGTCTCTCTGGCCTTGGTCCTTTGCTTTCTCAAAAATATTCTAATTCTCAATAAATTACTCCTTTCATCCTTTCCCTCCACTGTGCATTTGTGAGAATTTAAGCAAGGTAAATAGTTTTATAAAACTTAAAATGTACACGGTGTTATTAGTTAAAGATAATTTATTTGTGGGTTACTAGAGGGGGCATTAGGTATTTGGTTTCCATATTTTTAAAATTGTATTTGACAAACATTTTGTAAGATTCGTTTAAAGCTTACCATATCAGGACATTTCTGTACATATATGCTGTGGCTGTTTTCCTGTTATAGTTCAGTCTCCTTGTTACGAAATGTTTAACATTTAAAACATAGCATGAGTTTTCGAAGTGTGTTATTATACTTTATAAAATTTCTTCATAGAGGAAATCGCCCTATTATTGTCATTTGATTCTAATCTTGACACATGAGAGATTATTGGGATTCCTTTTTTGTAATTTAAACTTGCCCTTTGCCAGTCTATCAGATCTCTGAAAAAAGAAAAAAAAAAGTAATGATCGCTGTTTCCAGTCTTCCATCCACAGTCACACAGAGGTTGTAAAGACCTCGCCTGCTGATGGTACCTGAACACTTACATTTGTTTCTATTACCACACATAGCAAGGGAAAATTGAAATTTTATTTCACTTAATTTTCCCTGATGTTTCACTATGACAAATTCAGTTATTAAGCACATTTAGTAACCCTAAATAAACAAAATAAACAAATAACAAATAATAATAAACAAAATAAAACAAAACAACAAATCCAAAACGCAAACTGAGGTTCTATTGTGTTTACTGAAAGATAGGTTATCTTGTCACTTCTCTGAGATAAAGGATAGGTTTTGCATATGTAAGTATGTGGTGAAGGTAATTGTGGAAAACATACAAACATTCGTCAATATTTCATCACTTAAGTCTTTCCATAGGGGCTCAATGATTAATTTTGTTTTATGTTGTAAATAGTGTTTGTTTCTTCTTATATTCCTTTATAGAAATAAAGAGCACTGAAAAAACATTTATTTAAATTTACTAAACATATCTATGTACACTGAGTATATCTCATAACTAAGATGAACTAAGAATTGTTTGCAACCTGTTACAGCAAAAGAAAGCTGTGTTACTTCCTAGACCTCTCTTTTTAACCAATGCACATACACCCTAGACCTCTCTTTTTAACCAATGTACACACACCCTAGACCTCTCTTTTTAACCAATGCACACACACCCTAGACCTCTCTTTTTAACCGATGCACCCACAACCTACACCTCTCTTTTTAGCCAGTGCACACTCACCCCTTGGTTGAAGAAAAAACACTAGACTTTTTGAAAAAGAAAAACCTAAACTTCAGCTGCAGACTTGATTCTTGTTTTTTTTTTTTTCTTTTAGTTTTTGGGTTTTGGTTTATTTTTCAAGACAGGGTTTCTCTGTACAGCACTAGCTATCCTGGAACTCACTCTGTAGACCAGGCTGACCTTGATCTCAGAAATCTGCCTGCCTCTGCCTCCCAAGTGCTGGGATTAAAGGTGTGCACCACCACTGCCTGATGTAGACTTGATTCTTGAGAGAAACCATTCAAAACATTTCTAAAAATCTATCTACTACTGTAATGGTTGTAAAACTGGACCTGAATCATAATTTTTCTTTTTCAGGCTTTCTGTATAACTTTTTCCTCAGATTTATGCCAAGTGTCTTAGCTCATGATAGCACTGACCGGGTTCCCAGGACCATTTCTCATTACTTCTTAGGTATTTCAGTTTAAAGTAATTATGATCACGTTAGGGCAATGTCACATGCTTTTCCATAATAACAATTTTATTGATCTTTAGCATTTTCGAACTTGTATACTAGGTATTTGACTGGATCCTAACCATCAAACCCATTAATCTCTTTCTCAATTTTGTTTCCTCTTTTATCTATCTATCTATCTATCTATCTATCTATCTATCTCTTATTATTTAAATATGTATTACTTTTTTCCTTTATAGTTCAGTCTCCTTATACATAATATTTAACATTTAAAACATAGTATAAATTTTAGAAGTGTTTTATTATACTTTATAAAATTTCTTCATGAAGGAATTACACTGTTATTGTAACTTGATGATATTCTTGTTAGATAGTTAATATTTAACCTATTGGATTATATTAGTGCAGCCCATGTGTGGGACAGCCACTGGAGAATTTAGTTCAGCTGACATGACCAGTAAACATACTACAGCATCAATATCGTCCTACAGCACAAATGACCATTAACAGAAATGACTGATTCTGGTATCCCAGCTTTCCCCCATATTTGCTGTATCACCAAATAGTTACCTGGATAATATCGGGCCAGGCCAGTGGCACTGCCAAACACTTGCCATAGCAATGTAGGGTCTTCATCTCGATTTCTTTTGAAAACTTCATCTAAGGCACTTGTCCAGTTGAGTTCATTTAACACTATGGTTGCTAAAAAAAAAAAAAAAAAAAAAAAAAACAAAGAAAAAAATTTATTCAAAGTTATATTTTTTCTAAAGTTATGTTACATGTTATTTATTGTCTGTTATAATATACCATAATTTAGTGGAAATTCAAAAGCATAGAACTAGGTTTTAAATTTTGTATGATGGCAGTGTGATTGACATTTTAGAATGATAACTGGGATTTCTTGTGTATTGCAAGATGTTCAACAGTATCTCACACATATGCTAACTACTAGGGATTAGTGTAATTCCTGAAGTTGTAACAAGAAAAAGCGACTTCAGACTTTGTTAAACAATTCTTTGCTATAAAATTACACCCAGGCACAAAGTACCAAGAGCTTCTTAGACATATAAAGAGAAGAATGTTGGTTTATATCTCTTGGTGTTCTCAGAGGGAGTCCACGATAGAGCTTAAACACATCAACCCTCAAATACTTCTGATTCTTTGTGGTATATTCATATAATTTACCCTGGTACCAGATTTACAAAACAAAACAAAAAAAATATGATTATCGTTGATCAACTGTACTTACACAATATCAAGAACATATATGTAGTTTGGATAGAAGAGGTCATTGGGAAATGTGGTAATATCAATGTTAAAAACATGGAACTGGTCAGTCAATGTTTCATAAATACCTTTCAAAGCAATAATTTCTATTTTTCCTCTTCATTCAGGTAATAACTAGAGCATACAGATATGGCCCATGTTATTAACTTTGATACCAAATTATAACTATTTATGGATCAAGGAAGGTGTTCTAAAGACACATCATGTACTAGTTTGGAAGAGTATGCAAAATGAAAATTCTAGAGAGAACATGATTCAAAATAGTATTTAAATAATGTGCTTCCATGATCATTACATCCTAAACTTAGCATGGTTAAAGTTTCATTGGAAGTAGAGGGATGTGCCTGGCACATTAGAGGGCCTTGTCTTGATTCTCAACACTGTAGAAACTATGTTTGTCAGTACATACTTATAGTACTAGAATTTGGGAGGAGGATGTGAGAAGATCAGGACTTCAAAATCCTCCTTGGCCTACTATATAAGAGCTTATTAAGAAAAAAGAAAAAAAGAAAGAAAGGTGGAAAGAGTACAGTTTTCCCTTGTATAAAATGGTGTAGAGCATTCCTATGTTTTCTGTGTTTGTATCAAAAACATGTGCCAGCAGATTAGAAGAATAAGGCTGGGGTCAATACGTATACAGGAATCACTACATGAGCCTAAGCTGGAAGACACATCTTTAATTACATGTGTTCTCAAGATTAAAGTGATTTTAATTGCTGTGGGCCCCTTAACTCATTGGAGCATGCACATTTATAGCAATGAGGTTTCCTTTAATCACTGAGTTAGCTATGCTACACCAGTTTTAATATTCTGTGCCATCAATTCATTCACCTCAAAGTATTTTATAATTTCTATAAATCTTTACTTCTCTTCATTTCTATAGCTACAGGATACACCAAATGTAACCGTGATTAAACAATGTACAGATTTTATGAAGCTAAGACGAAAAAGAACATTTGCCTTTTCTTGGGCTCTTTTTCTACTGTTTGTTTGTTTTGTTCTATTCTGACTTATTTGGTTTTGTTTTATCTTATTATATTTTCTTATCCTAGACATATGTTTGTTTTCTAAGGAGAGAGAGATTAGGATCCATATGGGAGCTGAGGTGGGGAAAAATTGGCAGGAGTAGAGGGAGGGGAAATGATAATAAAAATATATTCTGTGAAAATCTATTATAATATTTTCAATAAAAGAACCCAAAATATAAAAGTCATGTGGACCTGTAAAAATAAAAGGAAGCTACAAAGCATGTTTGTTTATTCTTTAAATTTTTCTTTTGTGTGTGTGTGTGTTTTTTAAAGAACACAACAAGCACAAAGGAATTATAAAGACACTCTGGGACCAGCATCCTGCTGCAGCTCTCATTATAATGAGATTTTCATCTTTATGTATGTGATTACTCTCAGAAAGATCAGTGTGTGTGTGTGTGTGTGTGTGTGTGTGTGTGTGTGTTTGAATATTCATGAGCTGGGTCAGATCCACAGTGCATTCGAGATGGTGAAGAATTCATATTCAAAAGCATGATCCCGTGAACACCAATTGGCCAGCTATGTGGAAATTTATATTCACATCGATAACCTAAACTGATACCATTCATGAATATTTAAGATAATATACAAATCTTCACAGAGAGGGACAGTGTATTTTTCTTTTTACATTCATGACTTTTATAGTAATATTGTACAGAATGAATCATGATGTTTATTTAGGATCCCGAACCACTTCATTAATATCTAATCTATTCTATCTTTTTAATTTCCTTGACTCTATTTCACAACAAGCATAGATAACAGATAATTACTTTTAATAATGTTTCATTTGTTTGCTAGGCTGTTCTTTTTACTTAATTTTATTAGATGTCTTGACAACTAGGATACAATAGGGCAGGGCAGACTGTAAAGCTTGCTACCACACATTAAGCAAAATAACTAAGCTCTGATATATTGTCCTTATGAAAATGTTTAAAACTCCCAGTTGATACACATAAAACTTTTTTCTAGATGAGACATTACAGATTCTAAGGACTTTTGGCAATGTATGAATCTACAAATGGGCCAAGTATATAAAGTACATGTGCAGGCAAGGAACTTGAAACGATTCTTAAGTTTACTCACAATGAAAGAAATGCTAACATATACCCATCACATTAGCATGACCTAAGCTAGATATCCAGTATGTATCAGGGTTTCAAGATACAGTGTATATACTTTTAAGAACTTCTGAACACCATCAGTATTTCTGTTAATGACTTTCCAGTCGTTACTTGAATGTCTAATGTGAAAGGTCAAAACACGAAGGTCAGCCTTGGAAGTGCAGATCCAATACCTCTTGGGAGACAATTTGACAGCACGGGTACAATGTGCACAGTCTGTCAACCCAACCCCATTTCTAGAGACTGAACCAGAGAGAGAATTGGACTATACACTTTTCATTCCCTCAGCTGCACCAGTATGAAACAAAATCCTGAGAAATTCAGATTAATTGCAACCTTCTAAGTTTTATTTTTTTTTCAAATTATGCTGAAAATACCTCAAATGTAAAAAAAAAAAAAAAGCATTCAAAAAGCTTCAAAGCAGAGAAAAGAGCAAACGTGCATGCAACTTAGAACCTTAGTTATTCAGTTATGTTTTCCCTAAAACAGATAATGGAGTATCTTTGATTAGTAGATCTCATATAACCGGAAATTAACAGATCTTCTTTTGCAAACAGTAAAAATATCACATCAGTTATTCGTGTGCCCAATGTTTGTCCACCTATACTATACATATACATATCCCCATTCTCAGGGTAGAGGATGCTGAGCTAACTGGGCAGTCAGCAGGTAGAATCTCAAAGGATGAAAGAGTGACAGATAAGATGACATACACCCATCACGTTACCCAAAGCCCCTTGAGCCTTAAGGACAGCCCTGCCTCCACCTGCTGTGAGACCATCCCTTCCACCTTCATTTGATGTGCATACAGTCTACAAATCTTAATCTGTAAATCTTTCCCTCTCCCAATTTGAAAAGTTCAGTGAGGAAGATGCTGTTAAGGTAACAGTTGTGGTCATAACTGGGTAAGCAGTTGGCTTTATTTGAAATGTTTGATGTTTCTATAGACAAATGTTTTTATTTTGGATGCTCTTGGTGGCTGTGTTCTTCCTCCATTCTTGGTGGCTATTGCTTATTTCTATTCTCTTGACACAAGAATTCTTAAAAGGTATAAATCGTATCTGCTTTATGATACAAAAAAAAAACAAGCAAATCCACATTCTTTAGAAAATTACTCATCTTCAGAAATTATTTCTCCAGATGGTTAAATATAAAATTCATTTAGATAATGATATTATACTGAAAATTATTCATAGAACTCAGACTTGCTATCTGTTGTTCAAGAGACTACTGAAAACAACTTTTTACTTGCAACCATTTACTATAAAGACTTCAAAATACAATTGATCATACATGTCATGATCTTTATTTCAGTATTAAGACATGAAAATGGAATGTTCCTTAACTGAAGAGTTGCCAATATAATTGCATAACTAAATATTACCTCATAATCAGTAAGTAAATTATATTTTAAAAAAACCCAAGTATGTTAAAATTTAATTTTATATTTTAAGTTATGTGTGTAGATGTGGAGGGGGGAGGTACAAACGTGAATGAGGTCCTCTAAGAGCTGGAAGACACCAGATTCTCTTGAACAGCTAAGGGTGGTTGTTAATTGTGAAATGTGAGTGCTGGGAACTGAATCTATTTCTTCCTCCGAAACAGTACTGCCATTTTTCCACTTAGCCCAGAATGTACAAATCTTTTATTACTACCAACATCACTTCTACAAATTCTAAAAATATTGATTATATTTTAGGAGACTTTTCTCTGATTTCCTTAGCATTATTTTTAATTATGCTGTATTTTACAGTATAAACCACACACCATATAATACATTTAGATTGGCCCTACCTTTCCTCTGAATCCTAAAATAATACCATTTTATATTCATACAAACTTCTGATTCCTTCCCTTTGTAGAGACAAGAATACAGTTAGCGCTGATATTCTGATAATGTTCACAGATTAGTATGTTTATCTCTTTAGAAAGTTATGCTTGGTACAAATTAAGCCCTTTATAGATGTGCAAGGCCCAGCCTTGTCAGAGCATTGACTATGTGGGGATCAGCCTTGACTTTGGAGCCTTTTCTGAATAACATGACAGGATTTCACTGATAATTGATTCACAGTGCCAAGCATCTATCCCCATTCTTCTTGCACTTGGTTTTTCAAAAGTATGGCCTTGGTCTGCAGTAATTCTCTTGTTAAGAGTATTTTATTGTTCAGTGTGGCTTCTCAAGGGAAGAAAGAAAAATCCAATGTGCAATAGCACAAAAGCAGCTCCTGCCGATGCTGTTAATTCTTCCAAAAGCGCATGACCCTTCTGAGCTACATCTTGTCATGACACAGAAAGCATGATCATTGACAAGCTCAGAATTTAATTTTCTTTTGAAAACTGTAAGCAGTAAAATGATGAATTATTGTTCTTTTTTTAAGTTTAATCAAGATTTCATTAAATTTGAATGTGTTCTGTTGATTTATTCAAAACTCAAGGTCTCACCATGCATTAAAGTCCTTAAAAATGTGAACATTATAAATACTATCAACTATAGTTTATTATTTTCACAGCTTTATCATTACTTGAAAATGTGTATGTGTGTATGTGTATATGTGTGTCTAGTGAGATGATAATTTGATATGTGTATACATTACAAAATAATCATTATGGTCAAGCTAATTAATTTATCATTAATTCAGCAGAAATAATAGTTTCTGCTTATTATAAAGAATTTTCTTATCTCTCTTCTCAGAAAATTACAAATAAGCAATAAAAGCTCTTATATATTCCTGATACACAATGCATTTCTAGAAATTTCATGTTAAATAACAAACTTTGTATACTTATGCCTGAACATAGACTATGTATGTTATCAAAGTGGAGCATTTGTTATGATGAACTAAAAATATTTTATGTTTTAGTAAGCTTTACAATGCAGATATACCTACTGAAGATACATAAAGGATTAGATTTCATTTTTTATGCAGCAAAATAGTAAGCAAATAACTGACCATTGTATTTACTATCATGTTTGCATTTACTATAAATACTGTTTGTTTAATATGCTTTGCATTTAATAAAAATTTGCATTTTGTTTGCAAATATATCATGGATAATAAGCAGCCTTTGTTAGAATCTTACTAAATGCCAATTGATGTTAACTATTTTACTCTGCATGACTATATTTTAGAATAACATTTTGAGTGGAGTACTGGTGTTCCCGCTCTTGTTAGAGAAGGGCGTAGGCTTGAGGAAAGTTATACAAAAATCCTTGTGACAACTACGGAAACCCTATTCAAAGGAGTGCATTTCATATCAACTATCTATCAGATATTCATCTCTAAGAGTTCATTTTATAATGAGTTCTGATTACCTAGAACCTAAGTAGAAGAACTGCCCGTTCTTTGGCTACACAATGATACAAACTGAAGAGAAGAGACGTTCCTTTCAGGAAAATGTGACGTGTCTTGAGACACTGCTTATGTCATGACTAATGAAAGGACAGGGGGGCAGGAAACAGCCTGTGGTGCACAGAATGGAACCAGCAACAAAGCATTACCCAGACATAATGTCCATATTGCTCAAGTAGAAAAGTCTTGATAAAATGCACACAACTAAAAGAAGTATTATCCTCAATGACTGGTGTCAATAAAGGCCTCAGGAAAACTACTCTAAATGTAACCTAGTGAATGTTAAAGATATTATTCTATGATGCTAAATATGTCAGGATTTCACACTACATTTTGCTATCTTTTAGTTAAGAAAATTGTACTTTAGTTCCAGGTATTCTAAAATAGCATTGACTCTCTAGCAAACATCATTCAAATAGGATTTCAAAGCGAGTCTGGTGGTATTAATTGTCATCCCTCCATGACTGTCAATTTCGATCAGATATAGCATACTGGAAAATTTCAGGGAGTTATTGTTGTCATTGATATTGTATTGCACTCTAACTCAAGCAAGTTACAAGCCTGAATTGATTGCGAATGTCCATTTCATAGCATAGGAAATGAAGGAGTCATTTGTGGTCTCTTTAACTTTAGCTGAGCCAGATGCCACTAATTTTATTCATGGATACTAATCTGTAGAAAGAAGAAAAATTTTTAATAAGAAAAAACATTACTGATCCAATTAAGGGCAGAGAGAAAAAGAATCCACTTTAAAGACCAGAGAGTGTGCATAAATATTAAAAGTAATGAATCTATTCAGTGGATTTGGTAATGGAATCTTATCTAATCCCAATGTAAATGAAAGATTAATAAAGCCCAGGGAGATGGGTGGAACAAATGTAATCTCTATAATCATGTCTCAGGCACGGGATGCCCCTCCTACTGAGGACAGAACAGAAGGCACCAAGGGGCACGAGGACCCTGATGGGGAGATAAGCCCTATTCCTACAGTTAATTTGGTACAAATATTAAAAGGCTCTTGTCCCTGTCAAGTCTCTAACCCCAGGGTTACTGAGATTTCTGGATTTGCTTCCCATTTCTTTCCTTCCTCGGAGACTGCACACCTGGCCACTGGCCAGAGCACAGCTGGTCTGCTTTAATGAAAGCTGCAAATGGGGAGCACACAGGAGAGGCTCAGAGAAAATCCACTTTATTATCTTGAGACAATAAGAATAAAGCAAGGGAAATGGAAGACATTAGGATCTAATATCATGTCTATTAATTGAAGGATTTCATAGCTCTTTAAATAAAATGAAAATTGTGAGGTTTGTGGGCAGGCTGTAGGGATTTTTGTATAACAAACCTAAGAAAAGTAGAGAAGGTAAAAACGGGTTTTTTTTTCTATTTCTTCAAATACTGTGAGTTTTTTCTCCTCCTCACATGAAAATCACATATCTGACTAGTAACTTTGGTTTTGAAAAATCTCAATCATGTGCCCACTGGAACCAAATCACCTAACCTCTGCATATGCACCCCTGTTTTAAGGAAGCGAGGTGGCCTACACCGCTCATCCGGGAGACCTGGAAGCTTATGAATGGACTCAACACTGTGGATTCAACAGATTTCCTTCAGATGTCTAGACCATTTATACATGTCAGCGCAGTTATAATGTTGTTGTTAGTTTTATTTTCCCTCCTACAAAACCACATCCCTTTAATTTACAGGCTCCAGAATGCAACTATACTCCAGAGGAAGTCCCATTCCTTCCACTTCCCCTAATTTAAAGTACTTTTATCATAAAAACTCTTGGAATCTGAGAGATAGAATACATTCATTTCAAATGTGAGAAAGTTGTCTAATTTACAAATACATATTGTAAACTTTAGAGTCAGCCCTTGAAAAAGGCAATAGTAATAGTGCCTCCCAACAGTCCTACTAAAGCTTTTGAACACTGGTAAAGAAAAATGAAATATATTTGTTAGATCTCATGTTCTATAAATTTGAGTAATATTCTAGATTGCTTGCTAAATTTGGGGCAAATGAAAGTAGCTAACATAATTTATAGATCTTTTAATATCAACCTTAAAAATAAAAGAAAAAAATCTGTGAGTTAAAAAAATGCAAAAATTCTAAGAGAATACAAATGAAGTTGGAAGCAAAACAGAAATGAATATGCAATTGAGACCACATTTAAAGGGCTCCAAATGGAGATAATTTTTTTTCCCATGGATGTGTTCACATTTCTTGTTAGTGATGCTTTTTTTTTTTCTTGGAATAAGTGAGGCTTTTGAAATGAGCATGCTAGTGTATATAGTACAACAGAAGACTATTCTCACACACCGCCCACCCATGCCTAGAATGTGCTTCTTCTGTTAGATGCAGCCATTGGCCCTCGGGGCAACCTCCAGTCAGTAAACCGGCTTTCTCCACATGCAGTGAGAGAATGACTACAAGCTGCCACACAGAGCAGGTTTGAAGAAGTGTGTGCTCTGCTATGCCGAGTCCCTAAGCAGTTGCACAGTAAATGATCAATTGCTTTTCTTACTCTAGTGTTCAGTTAGCATTCCACAATGCCTGAGTTTCTTGTCATGGATCCCATGAAGGACATACAGGTATCAGTCTTACCACATTATGTTCAGTGTTACAACCATGCTAAACTGAATGTGTGTATGTATTTATTTTAAGAAACCATTTACTGTATTTGGGGAAGAGATGAATTTTAGACAAACAAAAATGTGTCTGGTGATCTTGAATTCACATTTATTGTTTCTTCCTTAACTGTAGCACTGGCATGTGACATTCCAGTAAAGTGAATGAAATTATGTTACTTTTCACATACATCGTAGAAACAATATACACACATAAATACGCGCACACACACACACACATACACACACAAGCAATCTGTGTACAAGTTACTATTAAAGCCAAAAAAGAAATCCTGGCTGAAAAACACAGGCCTATTAGAAATGGAAAATCTCTTCTTGCCTTTGGTCTGTGACTGCCCAAGTACATAAGGAATGTAGTGTCTCCATATAATTCTGGATTGCTGAATTCAAAGAAGGATCAAAAGTATTGGAGCTGACTAATGAGGTACAGTTGAAGAAGGATAACAAGGCTCCTGGGACATGTGTGATATTGCCAATACACCACACACTGCTTGAGACTTGAGGGCTTACGTCAACCAGCGGAGGAACAATGAAACTGCCTAGTGATTTTAAGATGGAAAGCAAGAAAAACTGACACATGATACATGTAAATTGGATGCAGTTGCAGATGGTGCTTTTGGTTTCAACACCACAGACTGCAGATCAGTGGGTCAGGAAAAAACTCAGGTTTGAACTGCAGATTACTACATATAGAGTCATATCACATACAGGTATGGATGGATTTAAATGGCATTTGAAAACAACATGGAGTTGATGTGCTTGGGATATCACTAGCTATACAGTGTATAGAGAATTGTCCACTTGTATATGAATGCAGGCATTCACAAATTTCATGTTTTCCCCCCTGCACATGAAGGCATGGCTATAGAAAAACAAAAGCATCGCCTTTCAGAATGCTAGCAGCACAAGAGGCCTGACTTGCTCTGATTTCAACATATTCTCCAGAGAGCGGCATAGCAAATACTGAGTCCTGGGTACTGCATTGGTTAATAGACACCCAAATTGTGCAGAAATGTTTCTGCCCTAATAAGTCACATTTTGCTTTCTCCATCCAAATTAATGATTCTATAACACCTTAAATTTGTTAGAAAGTTAAAAAAAAAATCTCCTATCAGTAGATACAGGTTTAAGACAGATAAGTGATTCAACCACCTGGGCAGAATAATTACAGCATTCTTAACTGCCTTGAAATATTTTATCTGAAAAATAGAGGACAGTAAGCAATCAGCTGGCAGAATTTCAAGTTAGAGTGTCCACTCTTTTCTTCCCTCTCTGCCTGCAGTTACTGTCTTTAAATAGTCTTCTGGACTCTACTTTCTGCTGATTTTCATCTATTCTTCCTAAAGCTGCTTCGCTGTTCTACTTGGGCAGTGACCTCCCTAATTACAGGTCTCCAGTTGTTCTCCTTGAGAGCAGGTGTTTATAATTGGACTGCATCTCTCCTCCCAGCATGCTCTTGCACGCACAGTAAGCCTGAACCACTCCTTGCAGAATGCTGACTCTCCCTCCAGTGTCGCTGTACCTAATGTTACATTTGTCTGGACAGACTTCCCTCCATTACTAATGGTGCAATGCCTCTCTCCCATCGCAGCTAAGGTTAGCATCAGCTTCTTTAGAGAGTCTTTCGACTCTGGCCATTCTTCCTATTTTTTTTTT
>JADRCC010579103.1:314-46522 GCA_019843855.1 Hylomyscus alleni
TTACAGGGGCTCAGAGGATCTAGTTACAGGGGCTCAGAGGATCTAGTTACAGGGGTGCATGAGATCTCATTATAGGGGTGTAGGGGATTTGATTACAGGGGTGCAGGGGTCTGAAGTCAGGCCCTCAAGCTTGTGCATAAAATGGTTTACTTACTGAGCCCTCTCAGCAGACTTTGATTACTTTTAAGTTTTTCATATGTTAATGAGTTTTGCATTTTAGTAATTTGCATTTCTCTCTTCAGCTGTCCAGCCAGGTCCTTTGTCCTTGCTTTTTGTATAGAATTGGAGAACTCTCTGAATATTGTGGATTGACCCTGGCTTGCTAAATCTCTGAAGATTCCAGATTGACCTGGCTTGCTAATTCTAAGCACGTGGTCTATCATTTGTTTCATTTGAATTACTCCATTTTTCAATTTCTAGAGATATGAAAATCTTATTTAGTCAGCTGTCATTTTCCTTAACAGTTACAAAAAATGAATCGATCTCTTCTGGGCCTCGTACTTGCCTTTGAAACTTCTAAGGCGTGACCAAGTTTTCTACAAAAACAAAATCAATACAAAGAAATCTGCCCTTAACGCAACTTTCAGAGTTTGCATTTTGTGGTTGTCAGGGAGATTTCTCAATGTGTTAAATTTTTTAAAATTACAAACTTTTTTTTTTTTTTTTTTGTTCCACATAGAAAGCTTGTGGACTACCAACAAGCAACAGAAAAAAGTGCCTGAAATAAAAACAAACAAATCACTAACCAAAACAACCAGTCAACCACTAACTAACCAACCAACAAACAAGACTGTCACAGGGTGGTACACACCCTTGATCCCAGTACTCTAGAGGCAGAGGCAGGAGGATCACTGTGAGCTCAAGGCTACAGTGTACGTGTTTGTGTGTGTGTGTGTATGTGTGTGTGTGTGTGTGTGTGTGTGTGTATGTGTGTATGTGGAGAGAGACAGAGACAGAGGAGACAGAGAGACAGACAGACAGAGGCACACACACACACACACCCACACACACACCCACACACCCACACACCCAGTGGGGAGTGGTTGTTGAGAGGGAGGGAGAATGCTACAGGTCAGCCAGGGCTACAGAGTGAGGCTCAGTCTAAAAACCAAAACAACCAACAAAATAGAACAAAACATTTCTGAACCCCCTCTCAACAACCACTCCCCACTGGGTGTGTTTGTGTGTGTGTGTGTGTGTGTGTGTGTATGTGTGTATGTGGAGAGAGACAGAGACAGAGGAGACAGAGAGACAGACAGACAGAGGCACACACACACACACACACACACACACACACACACACACACACACACCCAGTGGGGAGTGGTTGTTGAGAGGGAGGGAGAATGCTACAGGTCAGCCAGGGCTACAGAGTGAGGCTCAGTCTAAAAACCAAAACAACCAACAAAATAGAACAAAACATTTCTGAACCCCCTCTCCAGGCATAAGGAGTCTCAGTCATGCTGAGTCCGGATTGAGGTTAACAGGCTTTATCCCCAACTGAAGTTGTCTCACCGTGTCTGCTGCGATCTCAGAACATACTCCAAGGTGGGGGACATCCAAGACAAGACTCCTTCATTTCACTTTTGCCGTCCCCCTTTCCCTCTGGGGTGAGGCACTGCTATGGCTTGCCGGGTTTAGTTCATGTAATTGTGGCAGCTGGTTGGTGTGGGTCCACCCAGGTCATTGGAGTGAGGCACTGCTGTAGTTTAGCGAGACTAGCGCAGGTTAGTGGTGGCGAGTGGTGGAGGGGGGGTCTTTGCTTCAGGTCTGTTGCAGCCCACAGGTCAGCTTCACATCTTCCTCTTCCCATGTGTCTTTCCAGGTAAGGTGTTCCTCAGTGAGACTGGTCTTGGATGTTTCAAAGCAGGACGTGGTTCACAGGATTCATTTGCACTTACCAGGCCAGTTGCTGGGTCTCTGATTTTGAGTTTGGTGTTTCAAGCTCAGGTACTATTCAAACGCTCCCCTCTGGCACTGTTCTTTATATCCATCTCTCTCTCTCTCAAGAATGTTATAAGGATAGTGGCTTAGTGGAGGGAGGAGCCTGTAGCTACTGCCTCCTACGAGCATTTGAGACCTGACCTAACTTTTTATTTCACTGAACAGTACAAAACAAACCTGCCCTTAAATCAATGGCCTGTGTCCTGCATGAAGATATTTAGTGGCTACATCTTTATCTGTGCGTATGTTTATCCATATAAATCATATAATTCACATAATCATCTATTGTTTGATTCCTAATTCATCTGTTCCCAATGCATTTCAAAGATTGTCTTTAAATGTGTAGCTTTTGCTCTAAGGTGGAGGGTAAGGAGCCAGAGGGCTATTAGGACCCAAGGGGGAGCTCCTGTGTGCCTCAGTGTTTCTTTCTTTGTACAGGGTCTTTCTAGTTCTCAGTTCACAGGCTAGCAGCAAGGAGGCAGTCTGCCACATGTGGATGCATATCTTCCCTCTTTGGGAGGAAGATGGGATGGGTTTGGGCACAAGTCTCGTCTCTGTTTAAGTTTTAAGTTCTCAAGAGGAGTCAGGTCACATGTGCACATGTGATTCAGGATGTTCAAACTGCTGTGGCTACAGGATGTGCAGGGAGGGGTGTGTGTGTGTGTGTGTGTGTGTGTGTGGTGTGTGTGTTTGGGGAGTAGTTACCTACCCACACAACAATACACAGGGAGATCACTGTGAGAGGTGCAGACACCACAGAATAATTCAATCCAGTGGCATCATGTTAGTGTGAGTTCTCAAACTATGAACCCCTACCTTTCCCTGCAAGCTTTCGGATGGGACCCACATTTAAAAGCCACCACCGCCTAAAGTGCACTGATGCTCTCCCCCACCAGGAGGAAGAAACTCACGCCCACTAATGGATTACGACATGGTGGGAAATGTGTGATATGTACAACATGAAAATCCTGACACAGGACAGTATACACGGACCTTGAAGGTTCTGTGCTATGTGAAGCAAGCCAGTCACGAGAGGATGTATCTTGTGTGGTCCCATTTATGAGGTACAAATAATAGTCGGACTTGGAGACTGCGAACAGAAGGTGGGGGAGAAGAGGACTGACTTATGAGGACAGAACTTTAGTTTTAAATGATGAAGCCATTCTGGAGCTAGACTGCAGCGACAGTTCTGTGAAGAGGAGCACACACACAGTGCCTCTGCGACAGTTCTGTGAAGAGGAGTACGCACACAGTGCCTCTGAATTGCCTGACTCAACACTGTGTACATGTTCTATCACAGTGGAAAAAGTATACTTTGTGGGTTCAAAACCAAACTAAATAAAAAACAAAGCTATGATTAAAGTTGGGAGCACACAGCTTAACCCCTACACCCCCTCCCCCTCTAAAAGAAATATCCGTGAATATTTAAAACAGCAGGCCTGGGAACAGGCTGCTTCAGAGCCCACTTCCTGGCCAAGGAGAATCTCCTGTGTAAGCAGAGCAGCTGTGGATGTCTGGAAATGCACAGAGACGCACAGTGGCCTTCTCGTCCCCATAGCTTATGTGAGTTCCTCAGGGCTGGTGCTGGGGTTAGGGTGGAGATCCTGCCCAGCACATACAACAGGCAGGTCCCACACTCAGCACCACCATGGGAGAAAGCTGCCTGTTTGCCTTAGTTACTTGTCTTGTTACTGTAACAAAATGCTTGAGGCAAGCAACTTAAGGAAGGACAGTTTTATTTAGGCTCACAGTTTGAAGGTACAGTCCATCTGGGCAGGGAAGGCATGGTGGCAGGAGAACAAGGCGGCTGGTAACATTGTATCCTCAGTCAGGAAGCAGAGAGAGAGAGAGAGAGACATGAATGCTGCTGGTTCCTCCCTTTTGCACAGTCCAGGCTTCCAGAAAACAGAGCGGTACCCCCTACTTTTAGGGTAGGTCTTCCCACCTCAGTTAAAGTCACTCTGGAAACTCTCTCACAGACATGCTCAGAGGCTGGTCTACAGTGACGATCATTACTGTGAATACCGGCAGAGTCCTTTGATGAAGAAGGTGTCTCAGAATCACCACTTCAGGAGACCTGGCCTCTTTTAAAACTGGAACAGTTCTAAAGACTCCTGTTGACCTTCATGGTTTTTGACCCTTTGGATGGCCACATGTGGTGAACCGAGGCTGGAGAAAGCTCCTGCTGAAGTGCGTCTAGGTTGTGCATCCTTGAACCATCACTGATCAGGCTCTCTGACTCTGGCGCCACTCTGTTGTCTCATCGCCACTGAGGCCTCCTACAAATGCGTGGTTAAAGTGGCATGCTCCAGGCTTCTCCATTCCCCTTCGCAATTACAGCAAAGAAAATGATTTGCAGCCGTGTAAACATCTCATCCTTAAACAACTTTCAATTTACTTCTCTACCTGCTTTGGTTGACAGGTTACTTACTATTTGCTGCTATTATTAATGACTTTGATTTCCAAATGATCTCCAACGTGGCCAGCAGGTGTCCCTTCAAGCCAGTTTCTAAGTTTTTCTGACCTATCTCCATCATTCCCTAGACATTTCCTTATTTTCAGCTCTAAGATGCTTCTGTCTTGTCTTGTCCCCTCAGCCCCAGCCCTTGGGATTAGCCGTTTCTTCATGGAGCTCTGTTCTATCTGGTTAAAATGCTATTCAGAAACTAAGACTTGGAGCTACAAGTACTCCCTGCTCCCAGAGACGCTGTTTACGGCCTCTTGGCGGCAGAGCTGGGGAATCTAATCATATGTGTATACACACGTCTCCATACGGACACATATCCTTCTCACATTGCAAAGCATGATCTCAGAGTGACGGTGACAGTTTGGATCCAACACTGATGGTTACATTCTGACCTTTGTTCTTCCTGTGCGTTTGTGGCAGGCTTCCTCGAGTCTGAGAAGCCGGTCTTCCAACATCCTTTGCTTAGCTGATGAGTCACTGAATGGAAGCAAATTCCTATTTGATTGTTGCCCCTCCTCTTTTATCCTGGGCTCTGACTGTGCTGTCTGGATTCAACCTCTGTGTGGATGTCCTTCTCATTCCTCTTGGGCTTCACACCTGACGGAGGTGCCTCCTCATCTGTCTCAGAGTCTGATGCCATGTGCCAATTCCCTCCCCTTCAGACATCCACTCGTCTATCACCAAGGGTGTCAACTATCTCTGTCAGGCGGCCCCTCAGGTGTGCCCGCGCCCCATCACCCTGGGGGAAGCCACGGTAGCTCTCCTTCCCTCTCACGCTGGCAGGTGTAGATGCCTGGTCTTGGTTGTCCTGCTCACTAAGTGCTTCACGTTGTATTTGAAGCCCGTGCTATTGAGACTCTTCGCGCTGGGGGCAGCCCTTTGCCCCAAGCCCTGCTCACGTTTATGCTGCTTCAAGGACGTTTTTCTCTGCTAGTCAAATCCACTTTCTCCTTTTTGAAAACATGTCACAGGGCCATTTCATACGATTCTCTGCGGTATCTTTCCTTCCTGCTTATTGATGCTTACAGGAAAATAAAGCTGCAGGGACAGCTGCTTAGTGACGGGAAGGCGGAGCACTATTTCTTCCACCCCTTCTCTCTCTGCTCTTCATTTTCCATCCCAAAGCACCGCAGTGGCTCTAGAGGAAGTATGTCCTCCTCCACCAGCCAGCTAGCCCCTCCCTTGCCTCTACCCCAGCCCATGCGATTCATGATAGGGGATTTGTTCTCTCCCTGGAGAAAGCAAAGTCTGTGGGTGCAGCTGGCATTTGGCCGGGCAGGAAGCATGGAGACATGAAAGGAGGTTCGCGCGCCACATGAAAAGTGGAGTGCCTTTGATGAATCCACCTGATTGGTAAACAGGGTAAGAACTCAGTGTTTGTGAGGGCACTGGACAGGAAGGTGTGTCCTCTGTGGCTGAGAAGTGACACTTCATTGTAATCACTTGGTAGGATACATTTACATTCCCTAGCAAACTTGAATGCAAATGCTTGTAACCTTATCATTCTGGGAAGTGGGAGGGGCTTGTTTGTAATGAGGAATAGACAACAATGTTCATATTGACTGAAGTAAAGTTGGTCAGTTGTTCATTAACAAAAGACTAGGTAAATGACTCTACTTTTAGACAGTGGAATATTAGACAACATGGAAAATGAACCATGGTCATATGCATCTGTGTGAATTTTAAAAATCAAACAAGTACCACAGGCTTTGCCTGGCACCTTGGGGGTGTCCCACAAGGCTGTCACTATGTAGATGCTCATGAGGAGAGTGAAGTTTCCATGTATTGGCCCCTGGTTCTCTGCTGGGGCCAGGCATTTCCTTACAGGGTTGTGGGTAGGCCTGTGCAGTCAGGAGCCACTGCTATTCTCTTTTGTGGACTCTGAAAGCAGACATCACGAAATCCTAGAAAGAAGAAAATCACCCAGGGTCCCTTGGCTCATATGGGGCAGAGCCAAGGTGTAAACCCAGGCTACGATTCCGGAGTCCATGCTGTGTTGCACTAGGGGATGGTCACACAAAGTTGAAAAGAAATTCAAAGCCTGGGTCTCCTTGTTTGGGGGAGAGGCATTGACTCTACCCCCCTCCCTCTCTCTCTTCCTCTCCCTCCCTCCCTCTCTCTCTCTCTCTCTCTTTCTCTCTCTCTCTCTCTCTGTGTGTGTGTGTGTGTGTGGTGTGTGTGTGTGTATGGTGTGTGTATCTCCCTGCTTTCCTGTCTGTCTGTCTGTCTGTGTATGTATACACACTTGGGCATGTCATGATGCACATGTGGAGGTCTGAGGACAACTTTCTGGAACTGGTCCTTGCCTTTCACCCTTGTATGTGAAGCAGGGTCTCTCTTGTGTTTGCCAACACATAAAACACGCTGGCCTGTTTGTGAATTTCCATTTCCCACTAGGAGTGCTAGGATTGCAGATGTGCACCATCACACCTGGCTATTTACATAGGTTTGGAAAGTCAAACTCAGGTGGCCTGGCATGCTGAGTGAACCCTTTCATTTTGGAGCCCTCCGATCCACCTCCCCTTGCCCTCCCCTTGCCCTCCCCTCTGTTTTTGGGGTGCTGGAGCTCAAACATAAGGTAGGAGCTGCCACTGAACTAGCTCAAGTCTTTGTTCATCTTTTTCTTTGAGACGTGGTTTCAGTCTATACAGTCATCGGAGCTGGCCCTAACCTCATTCTAGCCTGTCTAGGTCTTCAACTGGATCCCTCTGCCTCCGTTTCCCAAGTAACTGCAATTACAGGCCGCCACCTGGCTCAGATTGCCTGTGGTCTTTACATGACTTTACATGTGCTCGGGTTTCCATCAATGTACACACACCACATTACACCAGTTCACACTGCAGGACTCAACTGCTTGAGTGCTGTCCCCCATTGCTGAAATCCTGAAACCTTTCTCAGCAACAATTTCTCATTGGTAACGTGGGGGTGATGATAGTATAGTAATCGACTCACAGCGATCTCAGAGCTCACCAGCCCCCAGGTGAAGAGATGGAGGTTACCATCAGAGAGAGGTCACAGAAGGTCACACAACCCTGACTGGAGGTAGAGCTAGGAATACATTGCAAATACACACTGTTTTGTAAGCTGAGAGCATGGCTGTCATTCCATAGAGGAGCACATGCCCACAGAAATGATTTTATGATTCTTCTCTGTTGTGTCTGTTAATAATAAGATCGAGAAACATTCAGGTCCCCAATGAACTTCAGACTAGAATAGGCAGCTGGTGAGGCAACCACATCTGGACTGTTTATGCTCATCCAGGATGAAACCACTCTGCCAGCCCCGTGCCACCAAGCAAAGGGTTGCCTTCGAGGTCAACAGAGCCCTGAGAGCCCTGTGGGAAAACTGCCTTATAGAAGGGAGGGACAAGTGGAGGATATGCGGGGAATGCACAGGTCAGCTGTGAGTCACCCAGGGATGGCCTCCCAGGCTTCTGCACACCAATAGGATGAGGAAAACAATGTAGTAATAGTAACAAAGCCCGGGACTGGCAGCACCCTCATAGGCTGGAAACATTGTAGCTCAGAGAGATCAATGACTCACTAAAAGCCACCCAGCTAGCAAACACAGCCTTGATTGGAAAACCCTGTGTGCCCCACCTGATGGAGCTCTCCTACTGACCTGAGAAGGCAATGGCGAAGATCCCACCTGTGGCTGTGTCCCGGTGGAACTTGAGCAGGACCTGGTTGGAGGAACTGTGCGCTATTTTCTTAGACAAACTCCGTGTGAAGACTCCAAGCTGCAGAGATGTCTGCTGTGGCCCATCCCTGTGCACAGGAAAGAAAGTCCTGCATGTCATTGGCTGCCTTGAATGTCTGCTGTTCCTGGAACCATTAGTGGCCCTGAGAGGGACCTGTAGTGGGTTGTTGTGACTCTAGGAATCTCTCTAACCACTCTCTGTGAGGTCCTCCAATAGAGTTGATGGAATCCTTATTCATTTGAGTCTTTGCTAGTCCTACAACCCAACCCACCCCCACCCTGTTGGTTGGGCTTCTGGGGCAACAGAGCCCCATTGGGTAGGGCTGCTGGTATCACCACAGACCTTCTTTGTTAAGGGAACTGTGGTAGAACTCTCTTGCTGCCCTCTGCCAGCCCCCTTGCTACCCAAGCAGAGACACACCCATGCTACCTTCTGGGGCAAATGACTTCTTGCCTGGAACCTTAGCCTTTCTGTTCCTATCCATGGCTTGGAAATTACTCAGTTTTGAGAAAAATTATTCCTCTACCCCATGATGATTCCCAGAACGTCATTAACTTCTAAACAAAGGAGTTTTTAAAATGTTACCTATCTTTGTCCACAGATTCAGTCATCTGGGGAAAACTGTCTAGGAAACTTCTCTTATCAGCCAAGAGTCTGCATTTCCACTTTAAAATGGACTCAGGCCACTGCCTATAGAGCTCTGTAACTAAGCGTTGAGTTGCTCAATTCAGTAACCACTATAGTACATTTAAATTCATTAAAATTAAACACAATTTAAGCACCAGTCTGGTGGTGGCCATGTTGGGGGGCATGGACATAAAATGCCACCCCCAGTTTAGAATGCTCTATGGGGCAGCTCTGGCTCAGCACATGATGACAAGAGGAACTTTACATAATGTCATACCAAGCCATTCCCCTGAGTCTGGGCAGCTTAGGTGGAATGCAGAGTAAGCCTGCATAGCCACACCATCACCAACCATTGGCACCTTCACTGGCTGCAGAAAGGGCCCCAAGCTGGGGACTGCTCCCGTCATGCTTCTGATCTTACCAGACAGTGATGTAGTCTCCAAAGGGCTCTATCTGGAGCAGGCTGAGGTTGAGATGGATGCCATGGCCAATGGGGACAGTGATCTGCCAGACACAGTCCTGGGAGCTGGAGTAGGGACTGGGGTATCCAGGGGAGTACACAGTGCCATTAAAAGAGGTGATGTTCCCACCACAGGGGACTGTCAGGGAGGAAACATAAACAGAAGGGTATTTGAGAGCCCTCCCCACCCAGCTGAGAACCCAGATGCCTTCCCAGTAAAACCCCAGCTCTCAGTATTGTTTTGCAAGGATTTTGGTGGAGTGGGAAGAAGACACAGGGCTGTGTGGTTGTGCCTGGCTGTCACCAACACTGCTCCCTGGCTGCCTGTCAATCATCACTTCAGGAGCTTCTGTGGTCACTCCACCTTGGTCTCCTCTTTCTCTTTCTCACAGAACAAGCCTGTTGAGAAGGGGTTGCCCTTCAGAGCTCCTCTGATCCCTGTCCTAGGTATGGGGAGAAACTGGTGTTAGTATTGGGGTTGCAATGTTTTTTGCTGGGAGGAGCTGATGGATTATGACAACTTCATTTCTCTCTGATTTGTCTTTTTTAGAGTGGCACTTCTGACTAGTTTTTTAAAAAAATTAAATTTAGCATCTACTTATTTATTTTTGTGGGTGTATACACATGAGGATGTGACATGTATATATGCATGTTTGTATGTTTGTGTGTGTGTGTACACATGCATAGGTGTGTACTGCATACTGAGGTTGATATCTGAATCTTCCTCAGTCATGTCCCATCTTGTTCTTTGAGGCAGTGTCTCTGAATTCAATCCAGAGCTTGTCAGCATGGCTAGGCAGCTTGCTTCAGAGGATCCCATTTCCATCTTCTGAGTGCTGGAATTACTGAAGGGTCTCCACACCCACCCAGGGTTTATGCAGGCTCTGAGAGTCTGAACTCTGGTCCTCACGCTTGCATAGCAAGGGTTATATGATTTTTGGATTTGTTTTTCAGTGAGGCTAAGGTTGGGTTCAAATCATTGGCTTTGCCACATATCAGTCACATGACCATAGACATGTGGTTCATTCTCTCTGAGTCTGTTTCCTCAGGATTGAAACAGACTAAGAATAACCCTCACAAGGTATGAGAAGTGGCCAGGGCTGGAATGAAGCTAAGGGATGGAGGGCTTAATGAGCATCCGGGAGGCCTTGGGCTTTAATCTCCATACATCAGTCAATCAATCAATCTATCATCAATCAATCAATCAACAAACAAAATGTTTGACTGTAGGGAGTGGGTCTGATGCTAAGGTCCTGCTCCCCAATTGGTTCTTGATCTAATTGAAGGTAAAGATGCCAGTGGACAATTGCTGGGTGGAAAGAAAGAGGTGGGCTTCTGGGTCCCCCGAGGGGAGGGGAGGGGATGCAGAGGAGGATTTTTCACCATGCTTTGGAGGGACAAAAGGCAACCAGCCATGTGAGATCTCGGGCGGAGTAGCCAAAGGCCATTTCTCCAGGTGAAAGATTAGAGTGTTGAGCTGGGACTAACGTTTGAGCAACTAAAGTTGAGGATAGATTTAGGGTGCTGAGCTAAGAGTACTGGGAAGAGAATTCTAGCCTCGGGAAATTAGGAGTGCCCAGCAATTGAGCCAATAAGGCAGGTTGAAATTGAGCAATGTGTGTGCGTGTGTGTTTCATCCGCAGATCCAAGGGAATCTGGGTGGGGGCTGGTAGCGTGGATCTTAAGGCAGGGTAGTAAAAGCTACACCTCAACATTTGGCTCAGTTTCTTGCCCAGAGAAACAGCCCTTGTTTTAGGTCTTTTTTTTTTTCTATAGAACGCTACTACTGTGCATTCACTGCCTCTGTGAGAAGCCATCTGTGGAACCTTCTGGTTCTCAGGAAATGTCCTGCTTCACTGAAGAAGAAAGTGAAGCTACAGAGACAGAACTGACAGCTGACCCCCGAGCTGAAGTGCTTTCTCCTGAGTTACTGCCCCTGCCTAGCCTTCCCATTTCAAGACTGATTCTAGCATCTCCCCCATGAAAATTCTAGGCTGTCAGAATAAGACAGGAAGGAAAGTAGAAGTGGAGTGTCTCTGTAGGGGAGGAGAACTGCATAGCTTCTTGGTCATCTTCACTTCTGTTCTGGTTAAGGAAGAAGGCCCTAGAATGCTCCATGTCCATGTACCTAAGATTGCCAACTCAGCTCTCACCAAACACACGTATTAAGAAGGGGACTAATGAGGCTGGTGAAGAGGAACCAACGTTCTTAGAAAAAGGCATTATTCCCTTCCCATTGGGGAAGTGCCAGGACTGACTCTTTCCACCATTCAGTGCTTACAGCCTCATTGTGGCACCTTCCCATCTACTTGGGGGACATTAGCCCATCAGGCTGGATCTTCCTATCAGTCAGATATATCAATCTCTTGGCTATAGCACACATCTCCAGGTTCTTCCTAGCACTTGCCCAGAGCTCTGTCACATGGATTCTCTTCCTGGCTGGGTGGCTCCTACCCACATGGAAACAAGATGGACAAGGCTTTCCTAGACCCTTGCCTTTGGTGCTTCCACAGAGTAGCAGGTAAAATAGGATGCTCTGTTTCTATGACTACCCCAGGAAGGACTATCAGGGCAAGAGACATACCTTCACACCTGGGTAGGGGGTGGTCCCAGTTCCGATTAGTACCATGTTGACAGGTGAGGACAGGTTGACCAGTCAGTTGATATCCTGGAAGGCACTCGAAGGTCACTGATTGTCCAACATTATAGCCAGCTCCCCTCACGATGCCATTGGCAAAGGGCTCTGGATCTGGGCACTCTTGGAGTTCGTAGGCTAGAAAAGATTAGGAGAACATGCTGCTTTATTCTTTCTGGGCACTTTCTTCCCAAATGGAAGATTGCAGTGCCAATGGATTTAACTGGTTGTCAGCTTTAGATGAGTTCCTTATGTTTCTCTATGCCCTCCCCCCCTCTTTTTCTTGCATTGAGTGCAATGGCATCTGTGGAGCCCTTGGTACAACACTGGCATGTGAGCCCCTTGGGGTTATTGACTGTTCATATTTCCACCGAGAAAAGAGGCTCAAGGACCGTACTGACGGCAGAACTGCTGTTCACTGAACATCTTCTCAGGGTCAGACGTTGGTCTAGGTATCTCCGAGTTGCTTATCTCAAGGTCACAGACACAGAAGCACTGAGATGAGGGGGGTCTCTCCAGCTCTGCTAAATTAGAACCTATGAAAATATTTTGGGGGGAATAAGTCAAAACGTGGGCAGGATGGGAGCTTTTAGGGGGTTGGAGTGACTGCCATAAAAGAATGTTATTTGGAGGAGGAGAAAAGCTGCCCTCCTGAGACCCCCTCAAGGCCTGTCCAATAGGCAGAAAGCAGCTGAGGCACTGGCTGAGCGTGTATCTCTGGCTAATTGGGTACACTGGATGAAGAATACTCTTTGTGGCAGTAATTGGGAGCTCTCTGCACAGGGAACTGGCAGAAGAAGGAGATGGGCTATTTCCACAGCAGACATACTCAGTAGGAACAGCTGGGGATGAATGATGCTCTGTGGAAGGGGATGAACTAGCATAGGTGATAAGAATAACCATGACCTCCAGGCTAACGGCTCTGTCATGCCCACTCTGCAGTGGTGGCTGGGTTCTGTGTTTCCATTTGACATTGCAAAGGACTGTCTCAGTGGGAAAATATGTACATTTCACTAGAAGTAACTTGGAGGGAAACTTGGGAAGAAGGCTCAGCTGGTTTGCCTTGCAAGCAGGGAGACCTGAGTTTGATACCCAGGACCCATGTGGGCTTCCCTACCTCCCTATTTTATTTTCTCCCCACCCCTCCTTCTTTTTTTTCCCCAGGAGTAGTAGTTGCACTGTGTATTAATGATTTGGTACTGAGGAGGCAGAGACAGGCAGGTCCCTGGAGCTTGCTAGCCACCAAGCCTCCTTGATGAGATCCAAGCCCTGAGAGAGCTGGTCTCAAAAAAGGGTGCATACGATCTGATGCATGAGGGATGACATAGGAGGTGGTCTTCTGGCGCACACAAATGCACACATAGATACATGTATACCTGCACATGCACATATATGTGCATGCACATATGTGCATAAACACATAAACACACACAAGACACACACCACGTACACACATATACACACAGACACACACCACACACACATACATATACACACATGCACACACATATACACATAGACACACACAGACACACACACACACACACTCACACACAAAGGAGAAATCACTGAGGTGAGTGCATGTATCAAAGAACTGAGGAGACACCATTGGTGTAAGTGAGCCAGAGTGGAGCCATTCTGGGAGTTTTGCCCATAAAGTCTCAGAGGGGGCAGGAGCCTGTTGCCCCAGTATGCTTCATTGGAAGCCTTGGCTAGAGCTCTGTGGACTGAAGGCAGGCAGCAAGGAGACTGAAGAGACCAGGCGAAAGTCAAAAGCTTTGACGAGAGCAGTGTCACATGAGGAAGTAGCTTTTCCAAAAGGGAGAAACTTCAAGGAGGGTCACCTGATTCCTTTCATTCCAAGACAGATCTCAGGGCCCTGAATGGTGCTTCCGAGGGAAAGATAAATCCTGTTTTTTAAAGCAGACCTCCTCAGGGAGAGGGGCTAGCCTTTCCAAAAGGGGAGGTCACTGTGGGGATACGTGTATCCAGACAAACTGCTATCATTTCAAACCTGGATTTGGACAGCTCCTGACATTCTGGAGCAGTTGTACACCTTAGTCATCATGCTATGAACATGATTCTTTGTGTCTGTGTGTGTGTGTGTGTGTGTGTGTGTGTGTGTGTGTGTGTGTGTATGTCTAGTTGTCTTTACTGTCTAAGTTGTCTTAGGGTTTTACTGCTGTGAACAGGCACCATGACCAAGGCAACTATTGTAAGGACAACATTTAATTGGGACTGCCTTACAAGTTCAGAGGTTCAGTCCAGTATCATTAAGGTGGAAGCATGGCAGCATCCAAGCAGGCATGGTGCAGGAGAAGCTGAGAGTTCTATATCTTAATCTGAATGCTCCTAGGAGAAGACTGGCTTCCAGGCAGCTAGGATGAGGGTCCTATAGCCCATGCCCACAGTGACACACCTACTCCAAGTCACACCTCCTCCAACAGGGCCATACCTTCTAAAAGTGCCACTCCCTGGGCCAAGCACATGCAAACCATCACACTAGTACATGTATGTGTTCTCGATGTGTACATGCACGTGCATGAGTGTATGTGTATGTGTGTGTGTTTGTGTGTGTGTGTGCATGTGTGCATGTGTGTGTAGGGCAGAGGTTAATTCAGGTGTCTTCCTTGATCATTCTTTACAATGTTTTGAGGAAAGATCTCTTACTGCGCCTGGAGCTGAGCAGTTGAGTGGACTGGTTGGCTAATGAGCGCCGAGACTCTCCTGTTCCCACTCCCAGGGTTATAGACACAGGTCTCAGGCTTCTGTGGCAGGAATTTTACCTTTTGAGCCATGGAATAGGTTAAGCATAAGCAAACATAGCTACCATTAAACATTTTGTGGAAATATCTGCCTGCAGAAAGACACAGAAGCAACAGCCTAGGAATGCTGGACTGTCCAGGTGGGGAAATTGTGAGGAGAAGGAGTTAGATTGTTTCAAGGAAAGTTGAAGGGACAAAGAGGCTGGGGCCCACAGAAATAGCCTCTGTGGAGACAGATGGCTCTTCTGCAAAACTAGGGACCCAGATAATCCATTTTCTTTGGAGGGGAAGCATGGGGAGAGGGCTCAGAGCCGAGTCTGTTTATACTGAACAACCGTGGAGAATACACACCAGTTTGTTAGAGAGAATAATTTGCATCTATCACAAATTAGAGGACTTGGTGGAAGCAGCTGGGCCTCTGGCACTAGAGATGCCCCAGGCCGAGGGGTTGGGACCATCACAACCAGAAAGCTTAATGAAAGCTGAACTCCAGTCCAAGGAGCATGTGGCCTCACGCTGAGGGCCACACAGGTAGGCTTATGATTTAGAGGAGCATCAGGCAGATCCTAATCACAGAAGGAGAAGCCTCCATTATGGTGTCCCAGACTCCTCAGAGGGACAACTGTGGCACCTCCGGTAGACAGGTGCAACAGGAGCCCTTCTCAAAGGAAGGAAAGGTCTGGATGATCTCTGATCCAGGGGTGGCATCTGTGTATGTGGGAGTGCTAGGTCTCTTCTGGGGATCCAGGAGCAAAGGGTAGTTTTGAGTAATACAGCTTTACAAAGACAAGCGGGCTTGCCAGGTCAGGAGTGTGCAGAAGCCATCATCCTATTGCATGGGCTCAGTGCATGGGCTGTGCCTGTGAAGGTGTGAGTGAGTCTCTAGCCAACCTTGACCCAACGGTTGCATTGTCAACAATTATGTTTACGAGAGTTAAGTGTCAGGGTGAGATCACAGGTTGACCTGCATGTTCACATGTTCACGTCTGAATGCCCAGAACATCAGAAAGTGACCTTATTTGAACAGATGACCTCTGCTCATCCCACATAAACTAGAATGGCTGTAGGGGAGGGGGTGATCTGATTGGCTGGTGTCTTTATAAGAGGGGGAGCATGAATGACCTCCAAACTACATCCCGTATGTGTATCTACTCATTTACATTCCCACCAAGAGCATGGAAGATTCCTTCTCTCCCCTGTCCTTGCCAGCACACAATTAGAGGGCATTTTGAGTGCTAATCATGGCAGATATATTGTAAATGTTTAGGTTGGTGAGAATACAAGCCACCTTGATTTGATCAAGCATGATATCCCTGTCTTGAAACATCACATTGAATTCCGTACATATGTACAATAATTATGTGTCAATCAAGGAGGGGTGGGGCTAGAGATCTGGAGATGGATACTTTACGAAGATGCAGTCAGGGACTTCAGTGATGATCCGGCAAGCCAGTGCAGTCAGACAATGGCCAACACCCCGAGTAGATCCTTGCAACTCTCAGAAGGAACCTGCCCTACCAACACCTTAATCTTGCTTGCGCATCCATGCCCAGACTTAAGTTTTATGGTTCAAGTCATGGGGCCTTTGGTACTTTGTGATGGTCTCCCCAAAAACCAAGACCCAGGAAGTGATGGTGTCTGTGGTAGATGGCATTTATTCGGCCAGAACATGGGCTATGTAACTGGAATCATCAAGTGTCTTCCATGACAGACCGCTGTGACAGAGGACAATTATTGACGTGTCCTGACTTACTGTCATTCCTACCCCTTCTACGTGAGGGCCACAGACGCTCTTATGTTGGAGTAGTTTTTGTGCTGGCCCCTCCCCCAACTTCTCTGGGCGTGAATGCCTGGTCAGAACCAACAAAGATGGCATGGTTTGGGGAGCTTAAGCTCTTGTGCCCCTGCAGTATAAGCCTGCCATGCTCCCAGGACAGATACATGCATTAAGCAACTGGACCCTGTACAAACTGACCCAAAATGTGCCCACCTCAGGGGACACCTTTTATGGCTGTCCTAGAATGAGAAGACCAGTCCTTGCTAAGTGTTTCTTTCTCACAAGTGAGGGACTTACAGGGCAAAGATGAAAAAGCCAGGTTCCAGGAAACCACACATTGCATGGTACTCTTTCTATACTAAAAGAATATGTGGTCAAATACTTTGTATTTATATTATTTACATTTTCTTCACAGGCATGCTCACGTGCATGCACGCGCGCACACACACACACACACACACATACACACACTAAATGAAGAGAAAATTAAAATTTATCTTTGGGAAATAATCCCATCCTGCGGATATTTTTTCTTGTTTTTGTTCTTTAACAAGCTGAATATGCTAATAAATTGTATCTGCATAACTGAAAATTAACATTGAATATGGGAAATTGTAAGGCAGCACTTACAGTAGATACACTGCTGGCTGGACAGAAGATGGTGCCTTCCTCTGTGTAGGGGAAGGGGCAGGATTAGGAGAGCAACTTGACTTCCATGACATGTGACATAGCCTGTGTGTGTCCTCCCAGCCAATGCCACACCCTGAAGCCTCATTCCCGAATGGGAGGGTATTTGGAGGCTGGGCCTCTGGAGGTCTCCCCTGGAGAACTTGGCTGGGTTTCAAAGGTCTTTAAATCCATCTACCAGGGAGGACACAGAAAGTGGGAGCCAGCATGAACCAGAGAACATGCTCTCCCAGACATGGGATTGCCAGCGCCTTGATCTCAGACTTTCCAGCCTCCAGAGGAGTGAGGAACAGGTTTCTGTTGTCTCTGAGCTGCCAGCTGGCCACATCTGTTACAGCAGCAAGAGTTGGCTGTTGCCTCCTGCTTACTGAAACAGCTGTACAGCCTCAGGGTTTTAAAAAGAAATGTGTACCAGTATTAGCAATATATAAATATATATGGATATCATATATATTAGTTTTATATATAATATATAGCTGTGTTATATGTTATATATAACCAATATATGAGCTATAACAATGTATTTATGCATGCATGTATGAATGTATGCATGCATGTATGTATGAATGTATGTATGTATGTATGTATGTATGTATGTATGTAGCAGGAAGTGAGTAAAAGGAGCTGAGTAGGGACTAGAGCAAGTGCTTCTCTCGGTGGCACTAGGAGAACATTCAGGGCAGAAGTTCAGCTTGTGTGGGGCTGCCCCATACAGCTGTGCAGCCAGTGCTGATGGCTGACTGGTCCCTCACACAGGAAAGCCTGAGTTGGTGTGAAGGGGATCTTTTCTGGGAATGCGCTCAAGGAGCACTGGGCCTACAGTTGGGTTTCATGTGAGGAAACAGAACCTTTGCCAGCATACAGGTGAGTCGCCCCGAGGAATCGAGGAAACGCCATCTGATGTGAGTTCTGTTATCACTGGAATTCTCTATTCTCTCATCGGGGAGCTTTGCTGAGATCTTCTCAAAGTCAAGGGGAGATGGTGGGCCGTGGATGTCAGGGATTCCTGGGAGGAAACTGAGGGGTTACTCGCCTAGCATGCTCTCGACTACCAGCCCTAGATACTGTGGAGCCCCAGTGGACTCTGAGGCCTGTGGCTCTGGGAAAAACTGGGCATACTTAAGCTGTCTGTCAAACAGGGTTAGGTAGCTAGTGAGGTGGGATGCCGTGAGGGAGCTGCCAACCGGAAGCCTCCACAGAGAGACCTTCTGCTCCTCAGCCCGCCTGGACAGGGAGGTGGGTGGCTGTGGGTCAGACACAGGGTTGGCAGTGAGCTACCGTGGCACTCTTGTTCTTACCCTGGTACTCCAGCTTGAATCCTGGCCGGTTCTGGGAGTGGTCGCTGTGGAAGTACACGATGCTATCGTGGGACGTGGAGAGCAGGGAACCTGGCAGCTCACTCCCGCTGAACCGGCCCATCATGCGGCTGGTCTCCGAGGGGCCACTCCGGATTTCTAAGAAGTCATGGTTGGGCTCCGTGGAGAAGTTCAAAAACTGGATGTGAGCACCTGGGAGGAGGACAGAGGCAGACAGTGCCCAAAGCCACATGGCCCTGCCCCCGGAAGGCTGTCCTCCCACAGTGTCTCCTCTAGGGCCCAGGATCCCCACCATCAAAGCCCCAACCAGGCAGGTCCCCCGGTGCACATTCTGAGCTTTGTCTGAGCAGTCTGGCCATCGGGGAGGATCAGAAAGTCAGCAGGCTTTGCATTCAGGAATAAAGGCACTACTTATTTCCGAGTTCCACCTACAGTCTATTTGATTTCATGGGAAGCCAACGTCATGGTGCCATTATTCAGTCATCACGCTTGAGCTGGGGATATGGGACTATTAGAAGTCTAGACCCCAGGTGACACTGAGCACCTGAGGATGGAGTTGCATCTGGCTTCCTTCTGATGGCATCTGGCTTGAGAGCTAGTTCCACAATGCATCTGCATTCCTTCCCTTTTTCTTTTTCCAAAATCTCCCTCTTTGATAGGCCTCCAGCTCTATCTAGCTCATTAAATTAAAAAAAAAATCGCTGTCCTGCTAAAACTAAATCTAGAATTGACCTTAGAAGACACTGTTTTCCTCCTTAGTAATAACATTCACCTTTCTAAAGCCTTTAAGATGTGTATTTAAAGCCATGTGTCAGAATCTAGGCTATCTTGCTATCTTCTACCTGTAGGGTCGCTCTTCTGTTACAGTTACATTGAAATGACTCAAAATCTCATCCTAGCTGTGTTGTAAAACCCACCACCCTGCCCCCATCTCAGGAGAGTCTTGGTATCCTCAGAGATGGGCTCCTGGGGCCTTTCAGCGATGGGATGCAGTAACTTGGCCTCTGAATTGCTGATGCCTTGTACAGATGCACGAGTCTCCCTGGCACTTTGTGGTTCCCTGTTCTGTGCCACCAAGCATGATGTAGCCACTCAACCCACAGGGTCCGCACTGACTCCCCAAAGTCAATGACATTGAGCTGTTATAGACACCCAGTTGGGAATGTAGAAGACGAGAGCTCTCGGGTGTGGGAATGCTCTTGGTGTGTATGTGCTTAAAGATAGTTTCTCTAAAATGAATGTTTAGTTAAAAAAATGACAACCCCCATTGAATCAAAGGGCACACGTGGCCTTTTTTCTGGTGTTTTCTAGAATCTTTAGGTGATTCTGAAGGACATGGCTGGGACGTATATCTTGTCTCACCTGATCCATTGAAAAGTCAATTGAAGTTTCTACTTGGGGACCTCGGTGGGTTAATCAAGATCTCTTAGCCACCTGTCAGGTTACATGGATTTAATTAAGCCCCTGGGGTACATATTT
The DNA here is from genome assembly GCA_019843855.1 of Hylomyscus alleni. NCBI lineage: Eukaryota > Metazoa > Chordata > Mammalia > Rodentia > Muridae > Hylomyscus > Hylomyscus alleni. The sequence continues at coordinate 20,172 of JADRCC010579103.1, forward strand.
ACATAAGTCACGGAGAATAGACTCGCTCGTATTTGTTTACAGACCAGGGTTTTCAAAATTGGATCACTATGGGAAAATGTTCTCCAGAGAAACTTATTTGACAAGTGTAAGAAATGCCCACACGTTGCATTGTTAAACCGAGAAAATCAGGTTGGAGAAAGTAGACACTGGAAATAGAAAAAAAATGTAGATGTCAATTGTGATTTCTATATTTAAGAGCCTGGAAGAATACGTATTCGTTTCCTAGTAATACTGAACGAGCATGTGCCATGGGCTAGTGTCATGCTAGGCATGGCCCAGGATGGGCACCAAGCTATTACTTAAAGACCTCTTCATGGTGAGGTCACATATTTTGATCTTAAAATGTGTTCCTCTGTATTCTCTGCTTTGGTAGGAAGAACCCTTACACACAGTTGTTTGTGTGTCTTACTATGTTCAGAGCAAAGACTTGACGGGCGCTGAAGATCTTTCATCTCCCTGTCCTGTTCATTCACCTTAACTCTGTGTTAATATGATTCCATTTTAGGCACTGCCTGCTTCTCCAGCTCACTCTCCTCCTACTAACATAGATTGCGTCTACACCACAGAGCATCTTTCTCTGAACCATCCCTGAACCATTATCTGTAGAGCTGTGCTCTCTAGTCTTTGCCTGTGCAGCCTCTCATGCTGGAGAACTCTGCAGTCTGTGTGCCCAACCTTGGGTTCTATCAGTTGTGTGGGAGGCAGTGTTTGCCACCTAACGGCAGAGCCCTGTTACAGCAGAGGCTCTTTAAGCAATAACATCTTGTGTTCTAGTGGAGAAACAGGGTGCTGGAGCCCCACTTGAAAGCAAGAGGTCCTGGTACACTACTGGACCTGCAGCAGGCTCATTGCCCAGAGCTGGAGGACAGACGAAGGTCTAAGGGACCGAGTGCTTTGGTAGCTGAACACAGAGACTCACAGAGGGCAGCCACCTACTTAAACTTCACTTTCAAGCTTGAAGACAGAGCAATAGGAACTCTGGTCCACTTTGCCCAGTGTCTCAAATATGGACTCCACCAAAGCTGCTAAAGCTGTCTTCACTTTCCCCAGTTTCCTTCAGGAGATAGTCTTAGACACTAGACTCTAGCCTTTGAGGGCCACCCCACTGTCTGAGAGCCCACCCTGACACTATTAATGATACTCAGCTATGCTTGCACACAGGAGTCTAGCATGGCTGTCCTCTAAGAGACTCCACCCAGTAGCTGACTCAGTGGATGCAGAGACCTGTGGCCAAACATTAGGGGGAGCTCCAAGACTTGTGTGGAAGAGTGGGGCATAGAACTGAGGAAGCCAGAGAGGGTCACGGACACCACAAGAAGACCCACAGAACCAACTAATCGGGACCCAGAAGGGGCTCACAGAGACTGAACCACCAACCAAAGAGCATGCATGGGCTAGACCTAGGCCCCTTACACATAAGCAGTATGGTCTCCATATAGATCAAGTGGAGTGGGGGCCGACTCTGACTCTGTTGCCTCCCTTTGAACCCCTTTCCCCCTAGTCGAGCTGACTTGTCTGGCCTCTGTGGGAGAAGATGCACCTAGTCCTGCTGCAACTTAATGTGCCAGGGTGGGCTGGTACCCATGAGGGGGGAACCTCCCTTCTCAGAGGAGAAGAGGAGGGGTGAATGGGAAGAATGGCACTGATCAGGATGTACAGTGAATAACCTCAGTCTCCAGCCTGAGGTTAGTGAACTGAGAGGTTCCAAGCCTGCGTTTCATGGAAAAAGGAGATGGGGGTGGGGAACACCCAATGGGGTGTGGTGGTTATCATCCACATTTTTTTATGTGTCACAGTGAATCCCATTACCTTGTAGTAATTATGCAAATACAAATGAATAAGAAAAAGGAATCCCCAGGACAGTTCTTTTCCTAGGGACAGAGTAGAATTTGAGCAAAAGGATCCCTACGAGCAACCCCTCAGTTCCTTGTTGGCACAAAGCCTCAGTCTCTTTGGCATGGGCAACCAGGGTTAAATTATATTGCCAGAACATGCCATATGAATTGCTAGCAATTAAAATTTGCACCTAGACTAATGTCCTTCGCAGCCAACAACCCCCATGCCTGGAATATTCCAGCTCCCCCTCTCCATCTCCGGGCCAGCTAGAATGTGTCTATGAAGAATGCCAACTCAATTTCATATTGACCTTGGCTCAATTTAATTAGGATGATGAATGGGACAGGGGAGTTAAAAGCACAACTTGAGGTCTGGACTCAGCAAAATGGATTTCCTTTTCTTTTATTCCACGTAATTTCTTTTCCTTTTTCTTTTTAAATGGTCTTGGAGATGGAACCTTGTGCCTCGCAAAGGCAAACTCCCATGCCCTCTCTTCCCTCAGCTCTGTCTCTCATTGAGTTTCTGATTCTATATCCCTGCGTTTAGTTCAGGACTCAAATTATGGTAACCCCTAACCTTTCTTCCCCTACACTACCAAGACTGCACCAGACAACAACGGATAAAGCCTAGGAAGGACAGTGCTGGGGGCTGAGCTTACGCTGGGATGGGGCAGTCAGCTAGTTTAATCTAGACCTGGGCTCAGAGCTCCTGTCTCCCTGGAGGCTGCAGACTTACCAAAGCCCACTGGCAGCGAGATCTTCCAGGAGCAGTCCATGTTACTGGGGTAGTTGCCTGGGAAACCGGGGCTCAGGATCACCCCTTCCATCTCTTCCACTGCTCCCCCACATTGCGCTGTGACAATGAGAATTCTCAGGTTAGGTCATCAAGGAGAGCGCAGGGCTAGGCAAGTGTCCAGAGTCACATTTAAAAATATGTCCAGAGCCATAAACCTCAATGAGAATCCAAAGGGTCTCCCTGAACATCTGTACCCATGGGTAAAACCCAGCATGTAAAGTCAGGACTAAAGCAAAGCTTAGGATGCTAGGAGAGCCAGCATGGACCATGTCCGTCAGAGGTCAGAGATGTCATCTCTACTCTCTCTCTCTCTCTCTCTCTGTCTCTTTGTCTCTCCCTCTCTCTCCCTGTCCCCCCTTTCTTCCTCCCCAACCCAGTCTTCACAACATCAGACAAAGGATGGAGGGAAGAGAAGGGATTGACACACATTGTGTCCTCTTTGTGTGCTTGCAACTGCACCAGATCTATCTTCTATGAGGTAGGGTGGCTGGCTGCCAAGGCTCATCATGACCACTTAGCTGTGATGGAGGGTCCAGAGACATCTGATAGCAAGTGGTGAGAGACACTTCAGCAGTTGCTCAGTTGAGAACTATTTTCCATTCTATGAGGAAAGATTGTGTGAAGAAGAAAGGGGCCAACCAGCCATGGAGGCCCATGGAGGTGCTCAGGGAAGGAAATGCCAGGGTCCAGACCAGCACTTGAAAAGTACCACCACTGTGTCACAGTGCTCTTCTGCGCTTCCTGTGGGACCATTGGGCGAGCTCTACACTAGGCTGACCATCCCACTCCCAGTTTCCAAAGCAGCAGAAAGGCACTAAGAATAGAACCCATCTCAGGGAGCTGCTGTGAGGGACCTGGGGAAGAAGGCTTTTCACTTGGTGTAGGAGAGCTGATGTAGGCAACAGACATCGGTGAATGACAGCTCATGCTCATACGGTTTCCTGGGCCAAGTCTACCTTCAAAGGAAGATTTCTGGGCTAGGAGAAATGACTCATTTGGTAAGGTCCTTGCTGTGTAAGCGTGAGGTCTGGAGTTTGAGTGTCCAGCATCTGTGTAAAAGCCAAAGGCAGTACTATACCTGTAATCTGAGTGCTGAGGTGGGGCTGGGTAGAGAAAGAAGGACTCTTAAAGCTCATTGGCCAGCCAACCTAGCTCAACAGGTGAGTTCCAGGTTTAGGGAGAGACCCTGCTTCAAAAAAACATCTGGAGAGTGGTTGAGGAAGACATGCACAGGCGTATACACCCACACCATGTATGTATACAACACACACACAAACACACATTCACCAAGTATATACAACACACACCAAGTATATAAACAACACATACCAAGTGTATACACAATACATCAAGTGTATACAACACACACACACACACCAAGTGTATATACAACACATACGAGGTGTAGTTACAATACACATCAAGTGTGTACAACACACACAAACACTAAGTGCATATACAACACACATACCAAGTGTATATAACACACATACACACACATACACACACAAAGAGAGAGAGAGGGAGGGAGGGCGAGCGAGCTAATGCATCCCAATGCAATGGGCAACGTGCTGCTTGGAGTCTGGCTCTTAGGAGACACTCGGCTACTATTTGTTTCCTGCTTTCTTGACCTGACCAACATTCTCTGTAGCATCCTTATATCTGTTAATTTCCTCAGCACTGCCTAGCATAGGCTCAGCAGTGAAGCCAAGTCCGGTCCTTATTTTATGGGCAACCCACAACCTTACAAGCAGGTTTGTTAGTCTGCCCTTTGACAAAGTCATGAGATAAACCCAATGTGCCTAAAAATGTCTTCTGGGCTCTGGCTGGTTTTGTGTGACCACAGTGGCCCCCATAATATTCTCAGGTAAGCAACCTTGTTGTGATTTTTTAGTTGGAGGGCAGAACCTTCTAGAAGTCAGAAGAGCTTTGAATGAGAGTTAGAAATTACAAAAATGTCTTTCAGAAACTACTGACTTGGAACAAATCCAGAACATCAGAATTCCTTTTGACTTGAACACAGCAGTACAGCTGGGAGCTGTGATCCCTAGGGATTCGGACTTTAGTGGATTTCGAAGTGGGTTCTCTTACCAATGCAGAGCGGAGGGGGGTAGTTCCAACGACGCACAGTCCCGGGCATGCAGGAGATGTGGGCGTGGCCCTGGAGGAATGAGAACAGAAGTGGGCGAGAGGCTCCCAGGGGCACAGTTATCCATATAACCCACAACACAGGCTTGCTCTGGGCCTCATGTTAAGGGACAAGACATGCAGACACATGGGATCACCTTGGGATTTGAGGTAAGACAGAAGGAGAGAGATTTGTGGGGAGACCACTTATTAAGAACCATCACTAAAGAATTCTCATTACAAGAGGTTTCCTTGTGAGTTTCCTCTAATTACTAAATTCCCTCATGGGCCCTCAAAGGGAAATTAAATTTTCCCGAAGTCCAATCAAATCCAACTTTGCAGGGACACATTCTAGGCTGGATTGTTCAAAACCTTTACCATCAACAAAGTTTGTTTTTTTCGAGAACAGTTCCAGGAGTGGATAGCAGTCTCCAGTGGGTATGGAGGCCACACCTGTCCTTGATGGAGATAGCTGTGCGGCTACGGGACTGGGCAATCAGCTCAGGGAACAAAAACCCTTGGGTTTTGGTGGAGGAGAGGTAGGTACCTGGAGGGCATATCCTGGCTCACACTGGAAAGAGACCACATCGTTCACCAAATAGCGCTCTCCCGTCTTCACCCCATTGCTGGGTACAGCTGGTTCGGGACAACTGCTCAAGCCCACCGCTAGACAAGCCAGAAGCAGGGAAAGAGAAGAATGCGTAAGCTTGGCAGGTTGAGGTGACAGAGGCCGAGGGGACTGTTGGCTGCTTGAGGTCCAAAGCTTGTGCCCTCCTGGACACGTGCCAACCTCTATACCTGGCATGCTGAGGAAGTCAGAACGTGTAAGACAGAGGCTCACCAGGCCAAAGCTGGGATGGGGGGGGCCACTTCAGGGACTGTGGGTGTTTTGTGCACCTGCTGAGTTCAGCATCAGGCCACCCTGGCTGGAGACCCCCAGGCCTCTCTGAGCCCCCTCCAATGTCCCTTTTGTACCTGCTCTCAACTTCCCTCCCCTTCCTCTGCCCTCAGAAGACAGTGTCTGTAGCAGGAAGAGAGGCCGCCAGAAGGATAGAAGAATAAGGAACAGTTAAAGACAGGGTACTTCTGTGATGCTCAAGGCCTAGTCAAAAGTCCCCTTCCTCAGGACAGGCCGGCCTGAAAGAAGTTGACCCGCCAGCAAGACTTTCCTCTTGCTGCAAACTCAAGGTCAGGGGAGTCTCCTTCTATAAGGGGAGCCCCTTACACTTGACCCTCCAAGTTCAGCATTAGCCCTGAGACACTGTAGGATCTAGTTACACCTCTGAGCTGTTTCATGTCACCCAAACTCATAGGCACTGATGATTCTTACAATCTCTCCTTGATTCTCTGGCCCTCCTTGCCCACCCTGAAATACATCTTCATGGCCATCATGATTAACTCAAGAGTAGGCCACACTCCTTCCCATGATCCACTCTGTGGGCTCTCAAAGTCTCCCGTTCATTTTTCTTGACTTAAAGTTAGACCCATGTTCCTTCAGTCCAGCTGATCATCTTTCCTAGGGTGGCTGTGACATCATCATCATCATCATGGTCATCTCAGGAGGAGCGGCTCTTTCTGAACCTGTCCCCTCAGCAAGGCAGTGTCACTGAGCCTGTCACCTCATTCCACCTGCTTGCTGTAGGCATTAACTGCCATCTCATAGAGAGGGTGACAGTGGCCCATATGTGTGGTCTTAAGCCACAAAACTGGGATTCAGGCCCAGATCAGTGTGACTCCAGGTTTGTTCAAGAGCAGTCAAGCTCTGAGGTCACATGAGCACATTCCAGCCTTAAGATGTATGAAGTAGACCCCTGTGTGCTGGTGGACTCCGTGTACATCTCACTTCTCCGTTAGAGCTAGGAGACTCATAAGGGCATGGGGCTTGCTGGATAGAGGTCTTCTCTCCTTCAAAGTGCGCTTTGCACCAAAACAGGGCCATAGAGGGGTCGGCAGCTTGTGTGGCTACATGAGCTGGGCCAAGGGAGGCCAGCTGGTGGCTCCCGTGAGGGATGCAGGTTCCCTGGGTAGCCACATGTCCAGGAAAAAAAGGGTAAGGGATTACTTGGCAGCCCAGGGAACCTGCCACTGGCCTGTCTCCCGAGTCCTTGGTCCACTTAGAGGTAAAACTCTGATAACATTTTTTAGCTCCTGAAGAAAATTGACACGTGATAAAGTATACAAATTATATGTGAATATGCCGTGTGAATCCTATACAGTTGTTGTATGTGAGTATGCTGTGTGTATCCTGTGCAGTTGTTATATGTGAACATGCTGTGTGTGTCCTATGCAGTTGTCATTACCCTTTGAGGATATATGTTGTGTTTTAACAAGTATTTGCACTTGTGTGGCCCTTACCAAAGCTAGAGGGCATCGGGCTGGGGATGTAGCCAGTGGTGGAGTGGTTGCCTAGCATGTGCGACATTCTGGGTTTCACCCCTAGTACCACACACCCCTAACACAAACAAAAATAAAAAAGGACTGCATTGCTGCCACCCCAGAATACACTGCTGTCTCCTCTCCCCATTCCCAGGCTGCGTACGTGCCTCTGAGATGGAACTCTGGTGCTTAGAAATGAAGACTGTTGGTGGCCATGCCCCAGGCCCTCAGCTGTGAGACAGAGGCCCCAAGGATGAGGTGTAAAGTACCTGGGAAAGTGAACACAAGGCTCTTCCTCGTGGCTGCCTGCTGCTTGCCTTTGCAGGGAAGCCCTGACCATTCAGTAGGGGAGCCCACAACACAGTGACTTGAAAACCTCTATTGGGGAGGTGATGAGGATGGAAGGAGATTGGCTGTGTCTACAACTAGTTGCAGGCCCCACCTACAGGGGTGCTATAGTGCCTTCTGGGAACAATGAGCATCCTAGGATACAACTGGCCCTCCCTCAACCACCTGGAGAAAGTTCACTCTTCTAGGAGACCCAGGTGGTCGTCTGCCCAACTTCTGGTGCTGGTCCCATTCTGACCCCACCAGATCTTTCTATGTGTCCATGTTATCACAGAGAAAGCCTCCCAGCCTCCCCTCCATTTTCTTATATCCAAGATTATCTACTGGGGCCAAGGCTGATGCTAAGCCCTGTCCACTCAGGTTCTAGGGTGTCTAGAGGATTCACACGTCAGTGGGTGCTGGATTTATCCCATTGTTGAGCATCCAAGCTTTAGAGAGTTTGGGGCCTTCTCTAATCCTTAGCCTCTTCCTGTGGTCAGTGGTAGGCTTCAGTGGGAAGGAGTGGGTACAGCCCAATCTAGCCCACACCAAGGGTAGGGTACCTGACACTGTTTGTCCCCACCCAGCAACCCCCCCACCCCCAGCCACGACCCCAGATTCTCACTCTTGTATTCCAAGTGGAAGCCGGCAGCAGACACACTGATGTCAGAGTAGAAGTGGAGATAGAGCTGGTTGGAGGTGCTGTTCAGGAGGGCGGGTACCGTCGTCCCTGGGAGAGGACAGCAAGGGTCATTCCGGTGCCTTCCCCAGTACCAATTCCTACCCTCCCAGGTACCAAGTCCTACTAGGCTGCTCTGTTTCTACTGCCTGCTGATATTCTGCTCCCAGGGACCCCAGGATTCCCCCTGATCAAACCCACTGAATGACAAATGCCAGGTGGACAATGCGCCAGGGAAGGGAAACCATGGATGAGCAGAGTGCCACAGACCTAGGCTGCAGGAGGGGATGCTCCTCAGTGAGAGGGCTGGGAGTATGGTCCCCACTCAGTCATCTTCAAAATGATTCCAACATGTACAGTTGTGCGATCGCCCCAGCAGGACAGGCGGTTTGTCTGGGTGTGCATGAATCATTTTTCTATTTGAACGTCTGGAATCCTAGCAGATCCAGGTAGCTTCCTGAGCCATTGGACCAAGCCACACACCATGCTCTGGTACATGCTTGGCTTTGGATGGGTGGGGGTTGGCATCCAGTTTGAGGAAAAGTTGGGTTGTTCCTTTTAAAATGAGACAATGGTGATTCTGTTTCTCCATATTTGCTCCTGAGGATGGACAATATACGTGGCGCCAGACCCGGTGGCTAGACTGGATTCCAGAGAGAAAAGGTACAGTGGTGGGGCACCCCAGCCAGCCACGGGAAATTGTAAGTGTGGGACTGGCATGGCAGTGACCTGCCATGGGAACTTAGCCAGCTGGGTGGAGAGATTTTGGAGTTCTGAGTCAGAATCTGCATGAGTTGAGAACAGGCTTGCTATGCCTACCGGTCCCTGACCGGCCAGCCCGCCGGTGCCCGCCTGCAATATTATGGATTGCTCTTTTAATATTTCATGCTACAAGACCTTGCATGTGAATATCCATCCCAGCGTTAGTCACAGCGGCTTCATAATGAACGTGACACCGACATCTACTGAGTGGTGGGGTGGGTATATGAAGAAATCGTCTGCTCACACAGTACAGTGCTGATTCAAACTGACACTGGGAGAAACATGTGGAAGCCTGACAGGAAGCCACATGGTGTAAGCCTTCATTTGAATGAACTTCTTGGACTATGGAAAGTTCATGGGAATGGAGAGATCAATGGTTGCTAGAGTCTAGAGGGGTGGGGTAAGCGGGGGATGGAGACTGAATGCCATTGGTTTCTTTTCAGGACAATAGAAATAAACGTTGTCCTGGGATTATATAGAATTGATGGTTGCAGATCAACACATACAATTATGTGGTCAGCCCAGCTGGGCAGACAGTTTATCTGGACATGCATGAAATCTTTTTTCTATCTTAACATCCTGGATTTCTAGGGACTAGCAGAGTCAGATAATTTCTCGGACCATTGAGCAAAACCACCAGACTCTGGCACATGCCTGCCATTGCATGTGCAGTGGGGAATATCAAGCTCCACTCAGTGGTAATGGTGATGATGATGGTGGTAATGATGGTAGTGGTGGTGGTAATGATGGTGATGAAGATGGTGTCTATCATAACTCTCCATATGGAAGCCCTGGATGTCCCATCTTACCCGAGAAACTTCCCAGCATGGTTACGGTGTTATCTGCTCCATCAAACACTTCTAGAGAGTCCCAGTTCTGCTCTGTGACAAAACTGATGACTTGAATCTGAACAGACAGAAGGATGGAGTTGTCAGTCGCACAGCTCAAGTGCCTCCCTCCCTTCTCGCCCCATGGGTTATTTATTTATTTGTTTATTTAGTTATTTATTTTGGAGACAGGGTCTCACGTAGCTCAGGCTAATCCTGAATCACTATGTAGCTGAGGATGGCTGAACTTTTAATGAAACCCCCTGCCTCTGTTTTTCTGGGGGTCCTGAATATGGCCGTGCACAAGCACACCTGGTTTATGTGGTGCTGGGGATTGAACCCAGGGCTTTGTGTCGAGAAAGAACTCTAACATTTGAGCCATCTTCTCACATCTGGAATATTCTTTGGGTTTCCTTCTCCCAGTGGGTGTGTTCCACTGGGCTCCTGATTGCTTCATTGGCCTGGCAGGGTCTGACTCCTCTCCCATGCTTCCCTGCGTTGCTCTTGCCCTGGGCGTATGTTACACAGCCTGTTGTGTGCCCAGCCGTTCTCTCCCTGCCTCACCGTGCTTGGTGATCTGCTCTTTCCCCGTTCATCAGCGATGCCCCTTTTCTCTCTTTAATGATCTTAGATACACACCTCAAACCATCTGACCGTCTCCAAAGAACCTTCCAAATTCATATTGCTGTGGTAAACCCACTCTCTTCTCTGGGCCCTCTTGGCTGGCTGGACCTAATTTCCACCTCCCATCCTCCCTCCCCCAGAGATGCTGTGATCGCGTGATTGGGAGCCATATCTCTATATCCTCGATGTACTTCCAAAGACACAGGGACAAGGACAGAGCTATTGTTTCTCCTTCCACCTCAGCCTGGTTCACGGTCCAACAGCAGCTACTTAGCTCCTTGCTCCTACCTGGATGCCAGCGCCTTCGGGGACCATGATCTTCCACACGCAGTTGAGGCTGTTGAGATAAGGCTCCGGGAAGCCAGGGGACAGGATGGTGCCCCTGCGCTCAGTGAGGTTGCCACCACATGGCACTGGGAAGAGACGTGGGCTGGTCAGAGGCTCCTTGGCTCATCTTTGTGGTGGCTCCCTGAGAGACTCTCTTCATGTGCCTCCCTCAGGGCCTTGGGCCTTGGGTCTCTGCTGGGCCTCCTCTTGGGCTAGCTTCTCCCATGGCTTCCAACTCTACTTCCCTTGGGATCTCTGGGCTCTGCTGGTCTACCTCCGAGTGCTAGCCTCTTCCTTGCCCTCTGCCAGCGCCCAGCCCACTCTGTCAGAGTCTCCGGGATGCTCTCACTCATCTTGTGCTGGTTTCTCCTCTAGCCCTCAATACCCCCTCCATAACCTATAGGGTCCCTAGCCCTGCTGGGTCTCCTTTTCATGATGGCTTCCTCCTTGGGACCTCTCACTCTCAGCCTTCTTGATGACTTGGCCTCCAACAATGGTCATCCAGTGGCCTGCACCTGTTCCTCTCTGCCCAGCTATCCCTCTCCAGCTCCTTCCCCTTTCTGTGTTCACATTGCCCCTCAGGCCCAGGGAGTTATTTGGCCTGCATAGGACTTTCTCCCTGCATGCTGAGAAAGGCTGCTGAGTGCCCTAAGGATATCTCAGATGGTTGGCTGAGTCCCTCAGGGAAAAAAGTCTACTCCTGGTCCTTTCTTCTCTCCATTTCTCCTCCCCCTCTCTGTCTTGCCCTTACCCACTTACCCGCACTTACCCACACAGGTTGGTGCAGAGACATTCCACTGAGCCAATGCCCCTGGTACAGGGAGGCACTCGATCTCTGGGGACCCCTGTAGGGCATAGCCCGAGTTGCATTCAAAGCGAATGATGGCCCCCACGGAGAAGTCACTGCCAAGTCTCTTGCCGTATCGAGGTTCTGGCACAGAACTGCACTGAGTGGCGCTGGTTCGGGGTACCGCTGTGGGGGAAGAGGGCCACTCAGGGGCCAGGGGCCACCCCTGTAGAAACTGGTCCAGCCAGGGGTGCATGCAGGACAAGGCTGGAGGGGGCTCTGGGAGCTCAGGGCATATTTTAAGGCTGGCATGGGCACTTTCTAGAGTAGGGACCATTTTGAGGCACACTGCTGGACTCAATCATGGCTAGTGAGAGCATCTGGGACCAGACTTTAGCCTCAGGGCTATTCTTTGCTTTCCTAGTGATCCTTCTTCCTTACCAGGGCTCCGTGCCCTCAAAGGCAACAACAGTCCTTTCCCCTCTACTCTCCGAGGCATCACCCTGCTCAGTGGCTTCTCTTAAGCCCTTGTCCAGAGTCTGCAGTTGACTTGAACATAATAGTGGCTTGTGGGAATCATGGCGTCCCTTGTCGTGGAATCGCCCCTGCACAGGGATATAGGTGGCCTCCTGGGCAGTGTAGAACAAACAGGGAGGGCTGTGCTTAGAGACGGGTGGCCTCAACAATGAGTCTGTTGCTGGGCAAAGGTAGACTGGATTTGGCAGGTTAAAGCAAGGATGCCCCGAGCTGCTGCTGGGTCTTAGTGACCCGAATGAACGCTGACTGCCTGTCGGGTTGTGGACTCTTTTGAATTGATCGGTGAGCCTTTAGTATTACTCTAATTCCATACACAACAATTGTTGGTTCTAAGGAACGGAATGGCTGGTGTCTGCCTCCCAGATCAAAGCCCGTTTGTCCCATCCCTTTACTATACACTGCAGACAAAACCGAGTCCTTTGTAGTAAGAGGACTTGTCCGATGTCTCAGCACCATCAGATGTGAACTAGACATTGTGTGTGTTGGGGTAGGGTTTTGGGGGAGGGGAGACAGGGAGGGTAGGAAAGGAATTAACTTTCCAGTTCAACATAGAATTTAGCCCAGAATCTGTTGCTTGAGTAAACAGATGTATACAAGTGGAAGAAACCGTATCACACATTGTCCCCCGCCCCCAACCCTCATAGAAAGGTGAAGATAGCCGATGAAAGGCCTCTGTTCCTTGGGACACAAAGTTACTAAGATGACTTTTGACCCTCCAAAGTGTACATCCGACATACCTTGGTAGACAAAGTGGAACCCCCTGGCTGATACTTGACCTTTGGCACTGAACTTAATAAGAACTTGATTGGATGTAGCCAAGGGCAGCGACTCTCCTGCCAAGAGGAAGGAAGAGAGAGGAAGGCAGTGAGCATGGCTGTAACACTCTGCAGATAGAATCCGGAAGAGAGGGGCAGCCATAGCTAACACAGTGATTCCTTCCATATTCCAGGACGCACTGCAATCCAAGGCACCTTACAGTGGGAAGCTCACAGATGGGGGCTGGGGATGTGGTTCAGTTGGTAGAGTGCTTGCCTAAGATGCACAACACTCTGGGTTAGATTCCCCAGCACTGCATGGGCTGGGCAGAGCGGTTGCACACACCTCTAATCCCAGCACTTGGGAGGCAGAGGCAGGAGGACCCTAAACTAAAGGCCAGCCTCCACCCTCGGTTACACAGCATGCCTGAGGCTGTCCTTGGCTACATGAGATCCTGTTCTCCCCTCCAGAATGCTGAGATGGTTTTGCATCCACACTGTCCCTTGATCTGTGGTCGCTGTGAGGCCAGCATGGCAGGGCTCAGCACCCTCACTTACAAAACAAGATGAAGAGCTTTGGAGAATTACGTGACCCGTCCAGAAAGGAGGAAGCTGCTAAAAATGTGTTGATTTACGGGGCTGTGGGGAGGGGAAGGGGGGTAGGGAATGGTGGTTACCATGCTGCCTGGAAGTTTACTTGGGAAAGTAAAACTAGATGGATTAAAGATGAATACGTAAGAATCAGGCACTGACTGATAGGAAGGAAGGAGATACGATCACCTGAAAGCTCTGGCCTTTCCCAGACACCCCTTGATGTGATAGAGACGTATGACTCAGACTAGGGCATCCCTGAGAGCAAAGGAAATGCTTGCCAGGATGCTGGACGGGGCAGCTCAGTGGAGGCTGGGGCTGTCTCGGGCACCCCAGGGTGTGTTATCCTCCAACCACATGGTACAGAGGATAGGGAAAGCCTGTTGGGGTACAGGGCCCTGGGGAGAAGCAGAAAACACAGGCTTAGGTCAGCTAGTGTGGTACAGATGGAGGGGCAGGACAGTACCAGCTGGATCCACAGCCAGAAATACAGCCCGGCTCATCCCTCTCTTCCTGCGGAAGCTCGGGCACAATGTAGTGACGGGCAGGGACACGAGCCCTCTGCGTTCGGCCTCTCCATGACCTTAGGGATTCCCTGATTCCCTCTTCCAAAAGGAAGTGAGAGTGATAGAGGTTCAGTCTCTGGGAGACTCAGGGGAGAGGGCTGGAGTTCAGATCAGCAGGGAATCATGAAGGAGACTCCCTGATGCCTCTAGAGAGCCCCTGGCTGCCCACCAGCCACAGGCATCTGGGAGAACCTTTTGCTCAGCACACTTAGATTTACATGTGGCCCAATGACCCTAGCTAAGAGTCATTGCTCTAGAGAACTTCTGGCTACTGAAGCAGAAGGAACCCCGGGAAGATAAGCTCTCCCTCTTCCTTATCGTTGTCCTTCCTAGCTCTGCCTCTCTAGGGAGATGAGCAGAGAAACCCCCATTCTCCTGTCCTCCTGACATCTGGGAGTGAGGGCTGAGAGGTGGCTGGCAGAACCCAGATGTCCTCAGTCCTGACCACACACACACTTCCTTCCCACTCCTGCAAAAGCATAGAAATCACTGGCCACAAGAAAACTTGGAAAAAGAGGCCACTGGGAGAAGTTAAGACAAGTCTTTCATGTGAATTACAGTGGAGAAGAGAGGGAAAGGTTTTCAGCCATGGTTGCACAAGGTTAAGTGGAGCACAGCACCTCCGATACCCAAGGATGATAGGGCAGAGGGAGACACTGAGGTCGGCGAAGGCTACACAGGAAGGGAGGAGATGCCTGCTCTAACGTGTAAGTTGGGGCACCCTGAGATGTGGCTTGTGCAGACGTCCAGAAATGACGTGGCCATGAAATTAGGGTATTCTTCTCAGAACCTATAGGAAAACGACACAAAGAGATCAAAGCCATGAGAGAAATGAAGAGTCACACAGAGGATAGAAGGGAAAACCCAACAAGCAGATATGGGGGGAATTCCAGAGAGGGAAGGAAGAAAACCCCAAGAAAAAGAGTTTAAGAAAGACAGCTTGCCGAGCTGGGGCTCAGGCTACAGTAGCTTGCCAAGCCCCAGATATGATGAGAAAAAAAAGAGCTTAGCTTAGAGGGCAATTTATTTTTCTAAATAAGAAAACACAAGAGTCCCATGGACGGCGAAGCATTGGTGATTCACAAGGATGAGGGCTCAGCTTGGATCCTAATTTGTCTGGAATAGGAAGTGCTGGAATAAGACATAGTAATCTGCATAGGTTTTGTTTCCCAGACCTGTAATTTGATTTGCAAGCAAGTTGGTGTACCCATGCTGTGCCAGAGGAAGGCATTTGTGAATCTGCAAGGTTATGTGTGTGTGTGTGTGTGTGCTCGCGTACACGCTCGTGAGTGTGCTCTGTGGTTCTGAACCTCAGTAAAGGAAAGAACTGAAAGGGAGAAACCAGGAGCTAGCAAAGACAAACTGCTAGGGAATGGCTTGCCAACTCCAGTTGACTACTGTCAATGAGGTAAGGACCAAGGCCAATGTCAAGACTTACATTTGGGTGAGAAATTTATGACTCAAAAATAATTACTAAGATCATTAGCATAAAAGCCCAAAGATAAATATTAGCATTGAAATTCAAATAATCTACCTGGATAGACCAGCAACCAGAGAGGAAAATGTATTGGCAAATGATGGAGTTTCTCTCCCAACAACCAAGTCTAGCTTCTTGGAACTGGAGTTACAGATGGTTGTGAGCAAATGTGTAGGTGGTGGGAATCGAACCGAGGTCCTCATCAAGAGCAACAAGAAATCTAAACCACCGAGCCATCTCATTAGCCCCAGAAGAGATATTCTTAACCATTGGACCAAAAAGAGTATCAAGTATTAAAGTAGTATATCTCAAATAGTGTATCTCAAAATGAACGGCATGAAGCCCAAATGAATACACTGTTATAAGCATGTGCAAACCGAGCACACTACTGCCAACCCCTGCATTCTTGCACAGGGAAAAGCACCCACGATGCTCTCTGCTCAAGATGTCAGGGCAAGAAAAACACAGTACTTTGAAGAAGCAACAGAAGAGAGAATTTATGAAATAAAAGCAGTGGCTAATTAAATGCTAACAAACTCCACAGAAGCACTGATCAATTTGGAGCAATAAGAATTCCCCAAAGCAACAGAACCTCAGAAACCTCTGGCACAACTAAGCAGGGAAGGGGACCATGAACATGGCACTTAGGGCTCCAGAGACGGGGGACATAAACACAAGAGTGAGGGGCCTTAAAAAAAATCCTCACATATTACATAAATGACATCACTAAAGTGAAGAGAAATTATGAAATGAATTTTAGCAAAAGATAAAATCTTAGCATTGAAATTCACACAATCTATCTGGATAGACCAGGAACCATGGAAGGAAAAAAAAAAAAAAAAAACCAAACCAAACCAAACCAAAACCACTGAGGGGCAGGAGATAAAATAAGGAACGAAATGTAATTGCAAATGATGGGGCTTCTCTCTCAACAGCCGAGAATTAGTCTGTTATAGTCGCACTGTTGAGGATGGTCCAATGGGTTTATAAGAGGAATATACTCTGAGTGATTGACTAGCAAAGACCAGCTAGAAACCATGGAGGGAGGGAAAGAGCCTGTTTATAATAAGAGAGCAATAAAGACTGCTAAAAGCCTCCATGAGACAGCTGGGAACAAAGTTAGGAACACCAGACACAAATCACTATCACTTACTGAAAGCGGCAGCTTCCCCTGCAGTTTCCAACAGGTAAATGGAGAGATGCGTCATATTCCCAGACGGGGACAAGTGTTAGTGTAAAGATGTATGCTCTCTCCATCATACTCTAGACATTTTATGAAATTCTAGAGATAATTCCTACATATTTTTTTTCCTTGTTTTGCATCATTGTCTCCTGTAGCCCAGGCTGACCTTGAACCTGCTATGAAGCTGAGGCTGACCTTGAACTTCTGACTCTGTGTTTCCTCCTTCCTAGGATCACAGACCTGAACTGGGTTTATGCAGTGCTAGGCATCGAACATAATCTGCCTTTATATAACATGCTAGGCTAGCGCTCTACCAGCTGAGCTACATGGCCAGCCTTATACATTTAAAAAAGAAAAAACTGGCAAAATATTTCTAGATAATGTTGAGAGATTAAAAACAAGCAAGAATGGCCAGTTTAAAAAGGTCATAAGAGCTGGTTGTGGCATGGCATGCCTGGGAGCCGGGAGGACGAGAAGCTTGAGGCCAGCTTGGGCTAAGTAGAAAGACCTGTCCAACAAAACAAAACAAAACAAAACAAAACAAAACAAAACAACAACAGAAAAACCCAGCAAAAAAGTCAAACAAAAAATGACAACATATTTTAAACTTATTATGACAGATTTGGATAGGTAGCTTAGTAGTTTAAAGGTCTGAGTTTGGTTCCCAGCATCCACAAGGCAGCTCACGACCATATCAAATTCCAGGTCTAGGGGGATCTGACGCCCTCTTCTGGCCTCCTTGGGAACTGTATGCCTATGGTGTACATGCAGTTAAAACTCTCCTACACATAAAATAAAAATAAATCTTTAAACAAGTTATTAAAGCACCAAGCACATTTATAGCTTTATAATAACCCAAATCTGCAAAGGGAGAAATATATACTTGGGAGAAATGTATAGGAAGAGAGCCAAATACCCATAATAATTACAATATGTAAATCTGGCATTTTGAAAATCTCATCAGGACGACTGATTAATTGGCTTGAGTCTTGGTAGCAAATAAAGAGTCAAAATAAAATCCAGAGGTGCTGAGGCAAAGAGATGGAACTAAAGAGGAGAAGAAGAAAACAGAAGGATCTTCATCGCTCTGTACGCAAGCAAAGGCGTAAATGAGAAAAGATCTCTTTGATCTTTCAAGGGACATTTTAATTTTCTGATACCAAAACATACCCTGAAGGAAATTACGTGTCAAATGGCAAAGTGGAGGGGGAGGCTTTTCATAGTGTATAAGGTCCCTGTGTTATAGACTGTATTTCGCCCATAGCCATGTGGGGCTCTGCTTCACGAGTAAGAAGATGAGGGCTAATAGAAAAATCGACCCAAATTTGCAACAAGGATGCATGGGCCAATAAACACATTATAAAAAAGGTCACCACCACACTCGCCATTTAAAAAAAAGAGGCAAATCAGAGAGTGATATACTACTTATACACTTCAAATTGATAACTTTTTAAAAAAAATTACCTCATTTTTTTGCAATCAAAGATACAAGGTGTTTGCATTAGGGTTATTTGGCAATCTATACCAAAAACCTCAATGACCTCACTGCATTCTTTTTTAAAAGATGTGTTTTTTTTTTTTTTTTTTTTTTTATGAATATGAGTACACTGTAGCTGTCTTCAGGCACAACAGAAGGGGGCATCGGATCTCATTACAGATGGTTGTGAGCCGCCGTGTGGGTGCTGGGATTTGAACTCAGGACCTCTGGAAGAGCAGCCAGTGCTCTTCACCGCAGAGCCGTCTCTCCGGCCCCACTCACTGTATTCTTTAAACTCATCTGCTCTTAGAAATGCTGGGGTGCAGGTAGGGATACGGATAAAGGTGTGAGTAAGGCAGCGAGCTAGTGTTCATGATGCAGAAGCAGATAAAGGCACAGCCCTGGGGAATTTGTTCTATAAATCTGAAGTAAGTATAGGAGAAACTACCAAGAAGCAGTAGAAATTCCATTATAAAAGAGCTACACAACGCTGGGGGAAAGTTCATGGTGAGTAATTACAATGGAATACATACACTGTTTTATTCAATAAAAGACGTAAGAGTCTGTCTGAGTAGATCTGAAGAGCAGAGGGACACACATTATATCTTGGCAATTTGACAACTTCTGAGTGGTGTTTATTTAAGATTCTCCCTTATGGGGATTTTGGTTTGGCCCCAAATTTTCTTCAATGGAAGCACAACATGCTGATAGTGAAAAGAAAAGATGGGGTCTGGGTATGAGTCTGCACACACACACACACACACACACACACACACACACACACACGTCAGAGGAAGTATGGCTCCCCTGTTACGTGTGGCCCTTCTGATGTGGAGACATTATTGCCACAGATTATAAACCAGCGCATTTTTGACCACGATGCTTATAGGGCTTCACTCTCAGCTACAGTCCTGGGATGACCCATGCTCCCCTTCCCACCACCTCCACCCCATTCCCACCCCACTCCCTCGTTGGCCCTGGATACCTGTATGAGAGCCCGAGAGGGAGCTGAGGAGCCGGGAGTGCTGGCTGTAGCCATCATGCACCTCCACGATGTCGTTGAGGGCTGTGTGGAAGAAGGCAAACTGGCCGAACACCACTGTGGAGGAGACATAGCAAGGGAATCTCAGTGCAGAGGACTGGCAGGATGCGGGGGGGTGGGGGTGGGGTGGGATGCGGAGGAGATAGGGGTCTGTTGGCTTTAGGCCAGGAGGAGGGCAGTTAGAGGGAGTTACTGGTGCAGGGGCCAACATTTAGCATGAGTTTGTGCTGCAACATTAGCACATGGCAACACTGGGCACAGGGACACAGACAGCTTGGGAGTCCTTGGCTGGTCTCCACTGGGGTCAAGACAACATTCACACCTGCGCCCAAGGTCAGGCTAGTGGAGGCAGCCTGAGCCAATCTTATTCTTCTGTACATAAGAGCTGTAGCAGCTGTTTGAGGTTTTTTTTTTAAAAGGATTTCTGGCAAACCCTCCATTCCCCACCCCACACCCCCGCTCCCCTGATCTCAGGAACCTGTGAACACCTTGGCTTTATTTATTTATTTATTTTTTAAATTCTCAGCTAAGCAAGGTCAGCCCCTGCATACCAGCTCTTGGACAGTAAGAGGTGTGAGAGCGGGGAGCAGCCGCCGGCCCCGAGGCAGGAGCATGCACACATTCTACTCATCCCATAGAGGATGTGGCTGGCACTCACAAAGCACCCACTGGGTGCCAGGGACCACACTAGTTATGGGTAGTGTCTTCCTTGGCTGTGGCTTTCTCAGAAATGATTCCTATTTTGTAGACCGAGAAGCAGCGGCTCAGAAGTTAAAAAGAGTTCCTCAGACCATTCTGTTAATTTGAGAAGGCACCCCACGAGCCCAGGTCTCCCTCTGGTCACAGCAGGGGTTCCTCAGTCCTCTTCTCTCTGCCAGTCAGAGCTGAGGAGTGGGGTTCACTGTGGACACAGCTCCTACCCACCCAACTGTACCTGACTCCCAGTTGCTCCCGTGGACTGCCAACAAGAGCAAAGTAGGTCCCATTCCTGCTTTGGCTCAGAATCTTCAGCTCATAGGAAAAAGGACATATGTGTTTATATGGTGTGTGTGTGTGTGTGTGTGTGTGTGTGTTTTGTGTGCATGTATGTTGTATATGTTTTCTTTAGGTCATGTGTGCATATGCTATGTATGTTTTATATATATTGTATGCTGGGGCAGAGAGGGAGGGACTCAGGCCAAGGAGTAAACTGCTTGATACAAACCAGCAGTGTGGAATGTAGCAGCCACCGGAGTAATCTTAGTTCTTAAATATGGGCCAAGGTGGGGGAGAGAGAAAGAATATGGAGAAAGGGATTATTTCCATACCCTGAAAGTGGACACAGCACTGGGTGACAAAGGTCTGCCATCCCACAGAGGTGAGCAGACCACACAGACTTCCTGCTTTCACAGAGTGTGCAATTCAGTGCCTCTTCCCACCCAAACAAAAATCTCAAGCAGTTTTCTTTGACTCTGAGGGTAATGGAGCAGCATGGTCGGGTGAGGTAGGCTCTCCCTCTGAGAAGGGGATCACAGAAAGGTCTCTGGTAGCATGATGTCAGAACTGAGCTGGGGACAAGTCACTCCTTCCTGGAGGGGAAACTCTTCCCTGGGCTCAGGACTTGGCCTCACTGACAAAGAGGAGCTCCCTGGAGCACCGGGCCCTTAGCAGCTAGTGCTCATGGACCTCATGGACAGCTTTTAGCTGTGTGATGCTGGTCAGGCCAGGGTGGGCTACCAGCAAAGGACTGGGCTCCTGGTCATGAGAGCAACTGAAGCATAGCATTGCACGCTGGCCATCTATCGAGGGTTCCTGACTTTCTGGGCAATATTTCATGACTTTTCTCAGTGGAATCCTGCAGGCCTAAAGCTCCGGTCTCAGTGGGGGTTGGGGCAGTGTGCGCACACATAGCTAAGGGTGCAGGTACTGGGGCAGAGCTATGGTCGAGGATGAGACTGGGAGTTGCAGAGACAGGAATGTGTCTCCCACCTGGGTGACGCTGGGCCCCAGGGGAGCAGATGGCCCTGCTGGGTGGCACTAAATGCTTGCTGAACAACTCAGGCATCTGGGCCCTGCCCTTTGCTCTTCCCATCCTATGTTTGAGAAGTAGCATTTTTTTTTCTAGATTCCAGGCCAGGATCTGGAAGTTTCTCTGACTTCACAGGGCCTTGCAGGTTCCTTGTTCCCCTTACTTACCGCTGCTGGATTCTCCTCAGATGGGCGACCAAAATGATGTGGCTTCCTTTCTGCCTCCCTTACCTCTCAGTATCTTTGAAGCCATCTCCATCCCACTCCTTCATTCCCTCTTTCCTCCTACTCCCAGGCCACTCAAAACTGGGCCCATGGCCTTTCTAGTCCTGCCAGTCTGTGCTGTGCTGAGGAGACTTGGCGCACCTGGCCTTTGTCAGCCATCTTCAGTTCATGCCCACCCCTGATGCCTGTGAATGGCCCTCTCCCTCCTCTGGCCAGGAAGCCTCCTCCTGCTGTGCCCCAGGACACTCTGCTGCCCTGCCCGAGAGGCTGTCCTGCCAAGTCCCACAAGGGGCTTGCCATTTTGGAAGAAACAGGAGGAATCAGAAAACAGGAAAGCCAAGCCAAGGGAACCCTACCA
Organism: Hylomyscus alleni; assembly: GCA_019843855.1. Taxonomy (NCBI): domain Eukaryota; kingdom Metazoa; phylum Chordata; class Mammalia; order Rodentia; family Muridae; genus Hylomyscus; species Hylomyscus alleni. Next base: position 41,878 of record JADRCC010579103.1, read on the forward strand.
TAGTCCTTAGGCACGGTGACAAAATACAAGCAGGTCTGTCCACTGGTGTAGTTCTGGGGGTAGTTTGGAGACAGGACCACTCCATCTGAACCCACATACTGTCCGCCACACGGAGCTGGAAAAAGAAGCCAGAGAGGGACCTGGTAACTTGGTGGCCACTTATCAGCTTCCCATCTTCTTTTAGTTCAGCCTGAGGCTCTGGCTCTGTCCTGGCCAAACACAGTCACTGAAATCTACCCAAGGAGGTATTAACACTGGCTTGAGCCCTTCCTCGAAGGCACGTGTTTGGGGCTCACCCCGTGAGGCTTTTATGCTTCTGTGTAGCACTTAGACATGGTCTTTGGCTCCGTGGCTGATGCATGCAGGCACTGGTGTTTACTGAGTTTCTTTTCCCAAACTTTACCTCCTGGGGACCACACAGCCAAGCCGTTCTTATTCTTGGTTGCCAACTTCCACAGCTGGCCTTGGTGCTGGGCTCTCCCATGTACCCAGACAGAATCTTCATTATTTTTTGGTGTGGGTGGCCCCCATGCTTTTTGGGGTTCCGACACACAGGTGACAACACAGATCACCTAGTGGCCTTACTTTACACAGACATCACTCAGAATGTCTTCAGCCTCAAGGGTAAACCCAAGGTCACCTTTATCCTCCCTCCCTGCTATGTACCTCCTGGATGGCAGGCTACAAGCCTCAGTTGGGTATCCATGGGAATGGGAATAGGCACACTCAAGAGAGATGACTATCCAGAGGCAAATGCTGAAGCCATTCTCCCTTTGTTGCAAATTCATTTGTCAGACCTTGCTTGCTTCACGGAAGTACCCCTGAGGCCATGCCTTCCTTCCCCTCCCTCACCACAGACACTTCCGACCACCATCCATCACAAGGCATCCCTTGGTCCTGGCTGTTCTTACCTGTGCAGACTGGCCTCGGATTGTTCCACATCGGCTTCCCATCAGGCCCCAGGATGCAGCTCAGGGTGGAGGCTCCCTCCACCTCGTAGCCCCCGTGGCAGTAGTAGGTGATGGAAGAGCCGAGCTTCAGGTCAGAGCCCACTCGAGTGCCGTTCTTGATGGTACCAGGGTCAAAACATGACTCTCTTGGGTTTTCTGAAAAAAACCAGACAGATGGACAGACAGTTGACAGTGAGAGAGGGGGTGAGGAGAATTCATTAGTGACCTATGAGCAGGACAGAGGGTCTCAAGATGCCCAGCCCATTTCCCTTCATGTCTAGAAACACTTCTACATTTTGTTAGAGATCTGAAGTTGAGAGTGGTCTTTCGGATCGAAGCTCTCCTCTCTCGTCCTTCTTGTTGTGATCCACAGAGCAGGAAGTGAGTTCTTGGCCTTGGGCATCCTCTTTTTACCTCCTTGCTGGCTTCCCCAAGAGGAGCAAGTATTACTCTACCCGCAGCGAGCCTATGCCCCTGCCTCAATCCTGGGGGAAGGCAGAGGACTTTACAAGAGAAGGTCAGGGCTCAGGCCCAGCCCTGGCTCCTCTTTCACCACAGCCAGCACAGGGTAGGTTTCCTTGGCTCCCTCTCTCCAGCCATATATCTGGCAATGGCCAGTATTTGAAACCATCTTTCGTCTCTTCATCTTTTCCTCTACCTGAGGGTAGAGCTGACTACTGCTCTGCAAGGCTCACAAAAGGGACACTAAACCCAGAAGCAGGGAGAAAGTGGAAAACCTCACCCCCACCTCTGGTTGGATGCCCCAACCCCCTTTAATGCCCAATTTATTGAAGAGATGGTGTTTTCTGTCTGGCCACAAACTCTGCCCAGAGAGGCAACTGTGGATGTACCCAACTCATTTGTTCTTTTTGACACCTCTCTGCACCATACTTAATGTTTCCTAAGGGCTAGGAGTACCAGCTGGAGCCTGGGGAGCTGAAGGAGACCTAACACTGTGGTCTTTCTTCTCACGGGATCCCAAGATGTCCTGGAAGGCAGTCCTTACTCTACCTGTCATCAGGACTGTCATAGGCAGTGGCAGCACGCTGCTAAGGCCAAAGAGCACTGGGAACCTGTCACTGGCCCTTGGGTTTTGGTTAGAGTATGACTCTTAACATGCTAGCTGCCTCAGCACAAGGGCTCTGACGTGGAGTGAGCTAAGGAGGGAAGAACTGGAAGAGAAGATATCAGAGTTTAGAGATAAATGGCTGGGGAGGAATTTTGCTGAGGGCAGTCCCTGTCACCTGGATACCTTTTAGAATGCACAGGCACACAGCAGCCATTGCTCGAGGCTGTCACTTAGCTGCCAATCAGCCTGTTGAGTGATGGGGCAGGACCCCAAGGGTCTATAATCCTGTCATGTCCATCAGCTCTCACATTTGAGCCCTCCTAATGTCCCTGCTCTTCAAGGCATCCACACAGAGCTGAGCATCTTCAAGGCATCCCCACAGAGCTGAGCAGAGCATGCGGCAGTCCTGGGTGTATTGCTGGGACTCACTGGGCCCAGAGAACCTTCACTTGCCTGGAAAAGGCCTCTTTTCGGCTTCCTAGGGAGCCCCGTGGTACATCACCCTGACCCCTGCATCAAGACTGGCCTTTTCTTATGCCCCAGGCTCTGGCTAGACTAGAAAAGACCACTGGATGAATCAGATTCAAATCTCAGAGATGTGATGCCTTGTCACCATACATTCATAATGAGTCAAATCATATTTGAAATTAAGGAACTGAAACCAAGCCCACCCAGAGCCTGAATCAGCTGTGGTACCTGCTTTCCATTTCCCCTTCCAATCTCTATGATGAAACCCAGGTTGGATTGACAGTTCTCAGGGACCACGTAAGACCTACACACCACAGGCTCTTGGGCAGCCAGGTCTGGCCTAGGAGATGGAAAAATGCAAACAAGACCTTCTGCTTCCCTTCGAGGAGATGAAATCCTTCCGCGTCTACACAGCCTCGCAGATGTTGCCCCATTGTCCCCTCTGTGAAATCACTGCCTCTTGTTCCTTTGACGACTTGCTCCAGATACACAAGCCTCTGTGCATAGTATGTCTCCACATCTGGATAAGTCCCTCTCACTTTTTTTTTTTTTTTATATTGAATGAACCCATTGACTCCAATCTATGTGCTACATATACTCCTGGTGTGGGGTCATCCCCTGGCGCGTGGTTGGCCTGCTAGGAGACATATCCTTAAAGGAAACTGACCCTTCCATATCCAGGAGTCACTAATTGTCCATGGCTCCCCACTTGGGGTGGGGGCTCATAAACTTCTTTCTACACCATGCTAGGATGACCAGCTCTTTCCAATGTCACCCTGTTTGGGTGGGTTTCTTGAACTTGGCTTTCTCTCTCTTTCATGATGATAAGATGCATTCTATTGTCCCGATAGGCAAAGCAAGGATATTTAGTTCTAGTGACTCCCAAACTTCTGGAGGATGGGGACAATTACTGAGTCTTTTTGTAGCCTCAGAAACGACCTCAGAACTCAGTACCAGGGCTGGCTGTAAGTGGTACAGAGCATGGACCTGATGTATGATTGCATCCTCGCCTAGCTGAACAATGAGGGCCGTGGCCAACCAACAAGCTCCAGGAGCCAGCGTGTATTCACATCTGCTCACATTTCAGAAGAGAACAGGTTTTCCATCCTGAGTGCTATTATACTAATAACAGTGATGACAGCCCACACATGGGAATGTCACTTTGTCGGTCTCAAAGCCCCTCCAAATATGTCATCTTGCCTCTGTCCTCAGCAGGCAGAGCCAGGCACAATCACACTCCAGGAGTCACATGAAGGATGTGGTGATGAGAGAGACAGAATGGGTTCTCCAAGCCATTCGACCAGTGAGAGATGGAAGCCATTCGGCCAGTGAGAGATGGAAGCCATTCGGCCAGTGAGAGATGGAAGCCATTCGGCCAGTGAGAGATGGAACGGGGATAAGAAATAGACCTGCAGCTGGCCTGGGCTTGGCTGTAAGTAATAAAACAGGATGACCAACCCATCACCATCATGGTCATAAGTAAAACCCAAGCTGCCCAAAACAACTACACAGAAACTGCTTCCTTCTGGTCTCCATAGGTGAGCTCCATTCCTGCCCTTTCTAAAAGCAAAATCCTGGAACAATAGTCAACATGTTCATCCAGCCAGGGGAGTGGTTAAAAAGGTGGGATGACGACTAAGGAGATGGCTCAAGTCCATGAAGTGCTTGCCCTGCAAACATGAGACTCAAGTTTAATCCCTAGAATCTGTGTGCAAATTCTGGGTGTGAGATAGTGTGCCTGTAATCCTGGCATGAGGCTAAGACAGGTGGGCTCACTGGCCAGTCAGCCTTGCCTACGTGGTGAGATAGAGACCAAGAAGAAACTCTCTCAAAGGACATAGAAAGCACTCTTGAGGATGAGATGTGAGGGTGGCTTCCAGTCTCCACATGCACCTGTATTCACACACAGACGCACGAGTGCATGGGCACACACACAAGGGCACACACACACACACACACACACACACAGACATACACATACACAGGCACATTCACAGACCCAGGCACACACATACACACACAGAGGCACACAGACACACACACACACAGACACACACATACACAAGCACACACATTCACACACACAGGCACACACAGACACACACATACACACAGAGGCACACACATACACAGGCACACACATTAACAGACCTAGGCA
>JADRCC010579112.1:453-20672 GCA_019843855.1 Hylomyscus alleni
ACTGGAAAAGGAGAAATGAAAATTTCTTCTAATACCTAACGCAGTATGGAGGAGAAACACCCCAACCTATTCCCATTCTAAATGTCTACTGAAGACCCAACGAAGGAGGCTAGGGTCAGAAGAGGTAGGCTTGGATTGGGTATAAATGAAGATAGACTCTAGAAAGATCCTATTAAACATTGTCTCCACGTATACTCTGGGAGAGAATCCCTCAGTTCGTACATAGTCTCTAGTTTATAATACGAGGTGAACAATTGATGGACACAAAGATTTCTTGAAGTGTAATAATTCTATAATTCTCCTAGAGCCAGAGAATAAAACTAGGAAAAGACACATTGTATCCATATGCTACTGGGTGGGTAATTGGGTGGCCAGTGTTTGTGTCTTAGGACTGCCCTTGCCCATTTTACAAGGTGACGTTAAGCAGGTTGTTTTCTCGAGTTTAAATTCCATCAATGAACACTAAGATAAGAAAGTTAAAAGCAGTAAATACAAAATGAATGGGAGCTTTTGCTGGGGCTAAGCGCCATGCCTTGTGGTGCCCATGTATCATGTCATTGGATCTTTACTACTGCACTGGGTATAGTTGCCACCTGCTCATCCCACAGAGGAGATGACCCCCTTTGCTGATCTTGTTATTAGGCCTCCTAGAGAAAGGGCCCACAAACTACTGATGAGGTCCCCGCTTTTTCAGAGGTTGGACGATTTTACCTTTCCTGGTTTCCAGAAAGGACCCCAAAATATTACTTCATTCTCAGACTAGCCAGTACTTCAACTAAACGAAAACTGCAGTCTTAAGGATCCTTAAGCTTGGTTAATGGAATTATTTTAAACAAAAATAAGCACAAGTGATCATCTTTCCCACTTTTTCCTCCCTGGAGGTCAGGTACTGGGTATGATTTGCTTCTGTTTATTTAGTGACGAAGGCAGGCCTAACCCTTCTTGGGAATCCTGCCAGGATATATTAGATACAGTGAATATGAAATACTTCATAATGATTGCAGAAATTCAACTCTGGATGCTTATCGGAATGTGTATGCATTAGACATCTGTGATGATCAGAGACCTGAGCTCGGAACACCAGAAGAAGGAAGCTCAAGGATGAAAAAAGTTAACTAGATAGAGCAAGTTTTATTTGAGTCGTTCAAGCTTCCAACTGGAGATCCTGATAAGCAACAGCGTACAAGAGCGAGAGCACACCCCAGTGATAGCATCCCCATAAGGTGGCGTGACGTTTACTGAAGATGAGATTACCTAAGGATCAAGGGTGGATAAAAACAGGAAACGATGGAAAAAAGACTCCTGTGCCTCTCCACACTAGAACGGGGAGATAGGAGGAACCTATGAAGAGGGCTATCAAAATAAAAAATGTTTAGAGTAAATGGCCCAGAAACCATGTGACTAAAATACTTAACAAGGAAAAAGTGCAGCTGAGAGTTTATGAGGAGACTGACCATGGTGTCGGATGCTTGAAGGTCACTGATAATACTGACGAGGGCTGGTCCGATGTGCTGTGGGTGAAGTTTGCACAAAATGATGTGTAGGATTTGCGCGTTTGATCTTACAACCATCCTATTCTTTTTTTCCTCTCTCTATCTATACTGCAAAGACATGGCTTCTAACATCCTTTGCCAACTGACTTCAGACCAGGTTGACTCAATGGGAGACCCTGGCAGTTGAAGAAGAGAAGGAAAAGATAAGGATAATATCCCCGGCAGGGCTTATCTTCTATAGTTCTGGCTACCGCTGGACAGTCCCTTCTCTCTGGTTCGAGCTCTTTGTGGACAGGCCCACTGAGTATCTGGTCTCCTAGAAACATGGAGACAGTATCTCTTTCCTTGGTCTCTCTCATTCTCTGGGAGGTAGTGGGTTTCTGCTACAGTTAGTACTAGGGCTGCCTTACTCTCTGGCCACCTTTCATCTTTTCCTTAAGGTATTTCCTAGAAATATCTGACTGTAGTTAGTCATCTATCTCAGATCATCAGCATCCTGGGGCTCACGTTCCACACATTCTGGGACATTATTTAGGCATCCAAGTGGTTTCCAAGCATACTTTTGAGAAGGACATGGGGAGCGCAGGTCCCAAGAACAACAGAACTCTGTATGTTCTAGGGAATGGCCTGTGGAGTTAGCTGATAGCCTTTCTGTATAGCTAAGTAGAGACCCTGCTTCTAAGACATAATGGCTTTTCCAGATGTAGTGGGCGGGGCTTGTTCATAAGAAAAGCTTAAGCAAACAAACTTGCTGCCACAGTTTCTAAGTATGTCATCTGAAGGAGTGAGAAGAAGGTAGTACACATAAATTAACTTAGCATGCTTCATGTGAGTGGGGACAAATTCTTTTGGCTATATAAGTGGAAAGGGGGTCCTCAATTTCAGCAAATCACATTATTTCTTAGATTAATTATGAGTTTCCGATATCTTAAAATTTTAGAACTCTGAGCTTCCTAGCCATTGAGTTTCTCGGTATGATTATTGTGTTTGCAGCTTTCCCACTAACAGGTATTACCTGTCTAACAATGACCATCCAGAGTTTGCTGGTTATTTTCCTTGTCTATTTAGCCCATCCCAGAGTCTGCATCCTCGGTGGGGGCTATCCTGTCGTCTCCCTGCTGGCACTCAGCCGGTATCTCTTTACAGTGGAAGTTCTCACTAAGCTTGGCCATTACTGCTCTTTTTCTCTCTTACTTCCATCGCTTGGGCTGGGGACCCTTGATGGTTGCCTTTTGCATCTGTGTGTCTCTGTACAAAGTCCCTTCATCTAATCCATAAGGATTTATCCCTGGAGCCCTCTTGGCATTGCTTTTCCTTTCCTGCCATGTACAGGATGAAAGACCCAGATATTCCCTGGAGCTCCAGGGGAAATTAGGAAGAACAAGCAACCTTTGACCCCTGCCATTTCTTCAGTGTTGATCACATCTGCTCCTTAAGATTCTAGCTGCCCTTGATGAGTTTTGCTTCAAGACCCTTGGATGACTTCCCATTCCTTCTGGGTTCTGATTGACGGTCTTACACCATGGCACATCACTACCGGTCTCCTGACATTTCCAATCTTACAAGGGCTTGGGGGACCAAAGCAGCCCCTGGAGCCTTGATCACCATGAAGTCATTCTGATTCACTGGGAAGAACTCTCCTCCTCAGTGCCACAGGACACAGCTGTCCCCAGTGTCTCACAGAGAACCCTCCCTGACAATGAAATTAGGTCCATTTTGAATTTCCTTGGAATACCCTCCCTTGAACGCAGATTCGGATTTGAGCAAGGGATCCAAGAGCCGTGGCAGGGTCAAGGTGAAATGGCTTCTGCTACTGGATCCTGGAAACACTAAATTCAAAAAGATGAAGAGTTCTTTTCAGTTTCTTTCCTTTCAGAATCTAGAGTCCTTGGGTAGACTATAAGTTTTCAAAAAGGGACTTCTAGGGTGTAGCATGTTCCTGTGTTCTTTGCTGTGGAGCATGTCCATCAATGAGCTTGTGCAAGCATGGCCTGCAGTTGGGGCAAGCTGGCTAATGGTAGTGTCACTGATTTGGGGACAATTATGAAACCTTTTCTGTTTTTAAAATCTTTATCTCAGACCAGGCAGTGGTGGCACATGCCTTTAATCCCAGCACTTGGGTGGCAGAGGCAGGTGGATTTCTGAGTTCGAGGCCAGCCTGGTCTACAGAGTGAGTTCCAGGACAGCTATCTGGAAAAAAATAAGTAAATAAATAAATAAGTAAATAAATAAATAAATAAAATCTTTATCTCAGGGTGACTGGACAGACTTGCCCATGAGAGGTTATTTCTCAAACAGATGACACCATTCCATGGAACAGTAACTCAGGCTCTGTGCTCTGCTAAACTGGAGCTTGAATTTTGACAAGTGCCAAGTGACACTGGGAAAAAAATCACCTTCCTGAGACTCAGATTTTTTTATTAGTAGAATAGAACCAGTGGAGTCCAACTAGGAGATAATTGCCCTAGTGCCTGGAACATAGAAGGATTCAACGAATGTGGCTTCTCCTTTGTTGGGCAGTATAATTCAGAAGCTGCTCACCTCTTAGAAGCCCCATTCCATCAGTACCTCCAAGTTCTTCTCCAGTATGTAAACTATGGGTGGAAACTGGAGAAACAGGTAGAAGAAGAAGATGATGAAACAGAAGAAGATGAAATGGAGGAAAGCAAACCTCTCTGAAATTTCAACTCATCAACAATGGCAGCAGTTGGAGCAACTTTGGATGCCTGGACTGAATCTTGACACTACACTTTGAGGTAAAATCCATAAGGATTTCTTCATTTCATATTCCAAATCTGGGAAGTATTTTCTTCTCTAATGCCAATTTATTTTTAATGTTGTTATACGATCTTTATTATAAAAATAACTCACACTAAATCCCTCCACCCAAACATATCAGATATTTTCATTTTTTTCTGATGACTCTTAGACTTTGTGATACATATGGGTTGAGGCTTTGTCTTCAAATATTTTTGATTTTATAATACTAAATCAAATATTATTATGAAGATTAAAGTATGGCAATGTTTGAAAAATATGCATAATCATGTTTTTGCTCTTGGATAAGTTTGTGGTTTGTAATTCCTTTACCATTTTTTTCTGTCATGACAATCTTCATGCCTAAAGCTAAGGAGATATTTTGAAATACTAATTTTTCATATTTCTGACCTGCTATCCAAATACAGAGAGGTGGGGCCCTTTTCCCACTTGGAGGTGGCTCAAGGCTCAGCTAAAAACATAGGCATCTACAATGACTAAAGCTAAGAAGGCGTTTATAAATAAAACGTGGATTTGCTTAGACAAGGTTTATACCGCGCCTCCACCCTCGATACTTAGTTTTCCCCTCTCTAGTTTAGTTTTCAAGAGGCAGAGGTGGGAATGTGGGTGGAGAAGGACTAAAGGCACAGAGGATCTGAGAAAATCATGGATGATAACATGGTTCTCTCTTCTCATTTGTTAATGTCTCCTCAACCACCCAGGGTTCAGGGGAAATGAATAGGAAGAAAAACAAGATCAGAAAAGGAAGTGAGGACCTAAGATCTACCACCTGGTAGGACAATCATGAAGGTGGCCAGGTCCCCCTGATAGGGGCTGTGGGTGACATGGGATCCAAGAAAAAAGTTCCTAGCCCTATTATTACCCACTCTGCCTTAGAGATAATAGAAATATGGGAAGAAGCTGAGCCCCCAGGCACTATCAAAGTGGGGTCAGGAATAACTGAACATCAACCCCACACAATCCCATGATGCTTCAGCATGAGTAATCCCAGGATTCTGTTGTAACTCTATATTCAGGAAAACCTTAATGACTGACATTAAAATTTCCAGGCCCACCGAAGACATGGTTTTCAGAGTCAATATTGAATTGAATTACAGAAATAGATCTTTTACTTTGAAGGTGGAAGCCAAACTTTATATTTGCCACACGTTGGATTCTTTCTTTGTTCTTTCTAGTTTATGTTTGCTCAGGAATTTATCGACTGGTTACTTGACTGAGCATGAAGCATATATGTATACTCATAAATGCATTGCTTGCATTATAGATTATGATCTTGTTTTTATTTTTATTTTATGTATATGGGTATTTACCCTTGTATGTATATGTATGTATTATATGTATGTATGTATACCACTTGTATGCCCAGTGCCTGCAGATGCCATTAGATGATCTTAGATCCCCAGGGACTAGAGTTAGAGATGGTTGTGAGCTTCCATGTGGGTACTATAAACTGAGTCTAGGTCCTGTGGAAGAAAATTCAATGCTCTTAACCACTGAGTAATCTCTCCAGCTCTTATATAATTATAAATTAATTTCTTCATGAGAACTTATTGGGTTAAAATATATAAATAATTTCATATCTCTTGTTTCATAGTTTCAGATAATTTCCCCCCAAGAATTGCTTTACCTGGATAGTCAAAATCATTACAGATATTGACCTAAACATATATTCACTAGCTTTAGCTACTAGTATACAAGAGGAAATATTGCTAATTGAGTGCTAGCAGAGTTTATTTCAATTCAGCCGAGATTTTTTTTTTTTAAATTGCCACAGGGCTTGGAGCTTATGCCCGGGACTCATTTGTGAATTGAATTTCTATGTGTATTTGATTTTACTTCATGCACAATAATTATCTCTAACTAGAACCAATCATCTTTGCCTTTAACAACTTCCCTTTTTGCTTATGAACAGCATTCTGCTGAGCAGTTAGCGTGCACCTAGAACTTCCTTCCGTCCTGAGTCTGTCCTCAGCCCCTCAGCACTGAAACATGTGTCTCTCATCAGGTGAGCTCAGACAAGTCCACCTAAAAGACCAACTTCTCCCTTTTTGGATGAGACGGACAGGTTGTAATTAGGCAGCACCAAAATTATAGGGAAATTATTCACTTAAGAAACAAGAGAGGAATGTGGCTGGACCTAAGTAAGGCAAACCATCATATTATATTAATAGTTGTGGGCACTTGGGAGTTCAGACTCAATATCATTGACTGACATTTACTAAAGGAAATACCTCAGATGAGGAATATACCTTGGGCGGGGACGAACAGCATAAGCCTTGTGTAAGCAAATCCACATTTTATTTATAAAAATGAGCCTTAAAAACTGTAGCCCCAGAAACACTTCTTAAGATTACTTTCTTCTACTCAAATTTAACCAAGTCGAGAGGCCCTAGAAGAGAAACTGGAAGACGCCTCGCTGGAAAGGAGGGTCCTATTTTTGGTATAGTTCCCGCCTCAGGTGAGATAGCTGTGACCCTGGTCTGTGCTTTGGCTGCCACGATCTTTGGCTCTTTTGGTAATGCTATTTTTTACCCCCACGTCTTCCTTTTGTCCCTGTGTATTGGACTGATTTTATTAACAATCAAGCATGCCTCTGTGTCTTCCAGCTCACCGAAGGCTTCACGGTCTCTCATTCTTCTCCATATGTTGATAGTTTTCCTTCCTTACCTTAGCATCTAGACTGTTTTTCAAATCATGATCTCTGCTCTTTCTCTACTTCTTTCCTTTCCCATCTCTTCCAATGCACACCCACTTGGGTCAACCTTACAGTTTCACCAAAGTAACTCTTGCTATAGTCTACTAGACTCATGCCTGGTGCTAAATCCACTAAATGTCTTTGGGTTCTCATTGTACTGAACTTAGCATAGAACTTTTCTTTTGACTCCCAGTCTCCTGTCTTGGTTCATTTCATCTGTCATTTCAACTGTCACATTCACTTGGTTCTCTGTTATCTTTCCAGTTGCCCTTCTGGAACCTTCTTTGTTGAATACTTATCTTTGACCTGAACTTTAAATATTGACCCTATTGCCCTCACTCACCATCTCTACTTCCCTGAGCTCATTCATCTATTTATCTGGATGCCAATGTCTGCTGTACTCCTGTATCAGTTTTGTACATCACTTTTGATGTTCAAGTTTGCCTATATAAACCATCCACATGGCCTTTCTCCAAGGACCTTTGAAGTTAACTTATGTCATAGTGAATTCATCACAACCTGTTCCCTCTCAAGTGTTCATCATTTGGGAATATTCTAAAAAAAAAAAAAATTCCCCAATTCCCCAATAAAACTTCAGGAAAAATACCCTGAAAGTTTTAGGTGGTTCTGTTTTTCTTTTTTTTTTTCTCCCCTAGGTTATATTTGTTTGCTTAAAGATTTAGTTATTGATTAATTGATCGGATTTAGATTATGTTTTTCCACCAGTCAAGGAGAAAGCTTTGCACTTGATTATCAGCCTAGAGATACTTCCTGTTTAACCAGAATTGCTTCCTCAAGTCTATTAAATCTGCTTAATCAATATTATTGCCGATACATAAATGTTTTGGCAAATCCTGAATTGTTGAAAAATGGGATATGTATCTTACCTTTTAAACTATTAGCATTGAAAGCATAAATTTGCTGTGTTCTCAGGCACTGGTGGAAATAGGCTAAATGCAAATAAATTGGAATTCACATTTAAAAAGAAAGGAAAAGAAAAGAAAAGATCTGGTGCTTTGAAATGTTTCCAACTATGTAAAAAACAATCACAAAGGCTGATTCTTTCCCTCTGTGGCTATTGGATGAAGCTGCCCTGGCAGAAGCTACTCATCTGGGACATATCTTAATCACATTTCTAGCCAAACTTTTGCAAAAACACATCAGCCAAGAAGACCCTGAATACTAATGACAATCCCTTACGTTTGCATAAGCAAAATCATGCCTAAGGGATCACCTCACAATCCCCAAACCTTTGTCAGTCATTTGCTGGACTCTCCAGCTGTCCAGCCTGTTAAGCCATCCTCTCGTTCTATGTTACAGATGAGGAGACTAAGGTCTGGATCGAGGAAAGGCCCGTACCCTTGTGAAGTCTCCCTGCTTGCAAGCCTCCAGTGCAATCTCTGTATCTTGAGTCTAGGGTTACTCCTTGCCCTGGGCTGCCCCACCTGGCTAGGATCCCAGCAGTCTACCGCTGCTCTCTTTCAGGGATCGGGGCTCATTGATTTTAGCCGAGGAGAGAAAGCGTGGAGGAAGAAAGAAGATTTGGAATAGCCTCACAGAGACACATAAGGTTAAGTTGGCTTGAAAGTTGGGGCTCTGAGGGAGAAGTAATAGAAGAGGCTGGGGAGGTATCAGGAGCCAGAGCAACTGAGAATGACTCACTAGTCGCCAGTTCTTCTCATACTGCAGGACACACTTTAAAAGCAGATTCCCAACCTGTGCTCTCACACTCCAGAGGACTCTCCTGTGAACTCAATCTGGAGAGAAATTTCCCCATGCAAGACAGAATAGATAACCCAGTACTCTTCTCCCACCAACTCATGAGCCCAAATCTCACCCTTTATCTATCCTTTAGAATAATTATTTGCGTTCTATTGTCTTATAAGTTTCTTTTTCTCATTTGTTTATGTATCTATCAATTTCTGAGCACCTACTATGTGTTAGAAAATAGATAAGGCATGTGGTTACACCTGAGTATGAGATGTTTCTATCAACAAAGAAACTTGGGGTCAAGAGAGATCCTGGGGTTGGAAATTTAAGAGAAACAGGGCAAGGGCTGGGGAGATAGCTTATTGGGAAGACAGGTCATGTCAAGTTCAGGCCTCACACACACATGTGCAACCCCAGGCAAAATAGGAACACTGAAACATACATATATGCATAACACACACACACACACACACACACACACACACACACACGCATATGCAAACCTGGAGAGAGAGATGCATTCCATTTTAGCCACAGGTGAGGCACTCAGGTGAGTTAATAATTCCTCCACTGCTCAAATCCTCATTTCCTTCACACTCGAACTGAAGATACCAGAGTAGCTCTGAGAACTGCATTCACTCTGCTGACAACAGCGAGGCTTCCACAGGTCCATCAGAGCAGCCTTCTCTTGCTCTCACATCCGATTTCCATTCTTGCTGAGTATGAAACTGCTTCCCAGCTTATGTGGGCAGAATGATATCTCTCTGCCTTTTCTTTCTTCTACTTCCCCATGCAAGTGTATTTTTGTCAAGGTTCTAATCAACTGGGCTGTTTGGGTTGTAGTCTTAATTTCCTCTGCTCTGGGGTGCTAGAGTGGTTCCAGGATTGTAGAAGGTTCCAGGGCTTGTGTGAGCCAGAGTCCAAGTGTCTTCTCCATCCACTACCATCTCACCTGATCTTCTCATGAGCAGCTTTTTTTTTTTAAATATAAGTTCTAATTCAGGAATTTTTGGAGGAAGTTTCAAGCTACTGGATCCAAGGATTCATTCTCTTTATATCACAGGTTTTTTTAAATTAAATTTCCCCATAAACTCATTAATGTGTCCTTTTAAAAATGTTTGTTGCTGGGTAGAATGGTGGCATATGTCTGTAATCCCAGGACTTGGGAGGCAAAAACAGGTTAATCTCTGAGATTGAGGTCAACCTGATCTACTGAGTGAGTTCTAAGCAGCCCAGGCTATATAGAGAAACCCTGTCTCAGAAACAAAAAAATACAAACAAATAACAATGACACAAAGCAAGCAAACAAAAATGTGTTATTTCAGATTTTCCTTGATATAATGTCAACTTCCAGGGAGTAATTATTTCCTGTGCCTAAGTTAGTCTACTTTTGTGAATCCATCTCTATGGGCTTTACCACTGGGCAACAGTATTGCCTGCTAATAAATGGATACTCTCATGGTCAATATTTATCCTTGCTTCTTGGTCCCTTGCCACTGTTCCTCCACACCACTCTCCTCACACCTGCATAGTCTCTTCAGTTGCTTCTGGGCTTCAAAACTGAAAAGAGATGGACTTCTATTTCCAGGCACTGAAAGAGATGGACTTCTATTTCCAGGCACTGCCAAGGTATTCAAAGCAATGAGTTATTTACCTCGCCTCTGCAACTGGCAGAATTAGAGATCAGTTCAAGAAGGAAAACACAGCGAGGACAAATGTTTATATAAACTCCAAGGTCACTCGATCTTGTGGGTGTGGCCGGTACCCAGACTCATTGGCACTAGCATCTATGCGTGGGTGTCTGCTTCTTGGAAGACTTGAAACTGCAGAGGGTGGGCTGGAACCACCACCGTGTGCCTGGCACTGTCCAAGTGTTGTCAGTCAAGTTCTATACTGAACCCGTCAATCCTGAGAAAACTGAGATGGTTGGCTTTACCTGGAAGAACATGCTGTTCATCGTCAGAGCAGGGTAAACCAATGGTCTCAGAAAGTTGACTAAAACCCAGAAAGCAGCTGTCAGCCATTGAGGAGCAGTGAGTTAGTGGATGCAACCTGAGTCTTTGTCTTTGGGAAGGAATGAAGAGATGGTGGTCTATTTTCTGCTATTTTCGGGGGAGTTCCTTTACTGGATTAAACTCCAGTTGGCCACATTAGTAACAGAGTTGATGACACATAACCCACTTGTGCCCTGTTTTTTCTCCTATTACTTCTGGTATCATTTCGCACATCGCCCACTTGTATTTAAAGCTGTGCCTTCGAGCCTGCTAGGGAAGTAGAGGAGAAAACAGAGCTGAGGCGAGCACTTTGATTAAGCGCTGATAGAACAAGTGTTTAAAAAGGGACAGATCTTCTCTCCATAAAGTCTTCAACAGCTGAACACAAAAATGGTGGCAGCAGATGCTCAGCCTGGTCTTCATGCAGGTCCCCAACAACTAGAGCAGGGACTGTCCCTGAATCTGTGCCTGCCTGTGGATCCTGGCCCCCTAACTGGACCGCCTTGTCTGGCCTCAGTGAGAAAGGACGCTCCTAGACCTATAGTGACTGATGTGCGGGAGAGGGGGGATATCTGGAGAGGGGTCCTCCTTCTCAGAGGAGAAGGGGAGGGACGATGGGGGAAGGAGCTACAAGGGGGGCCTGGGAGGAGAGGGGGCCTGATATTGAGATATAAAGTGACTAAATTAATTAATTAGTTAATTAATTAATAAAAGATGGTGGAAATTCTGAGCTGTTCTCGAAGAGAGGTGACTGAAGAGCACATTGCGTCTCTTGTGCTCCATAACAATAGTTTTTATGCTCTGAAGTATTATTTGAGCTAAAAAGAAAGATTTTATTATGCCATGGCACTTTCCTTCTGCAGCCTACACAGATGTGTCCGTAACCCCAAGGTTTATGTCGTGGTATCTGTATGCTGTCATGACAGAATGCCTGGAATCAGGTATTTAATAGGGAGACTGGTAAGTTTAAGATTAGGATGTTGATTGTAGCTGCTCTATGCTTCCAAGATGGTACCCTACTGCTGTATCCCCTGGAGAGACTCCTAGGCCTCACATGGCAGAAGGCAGATGGACAAGAACTGACAATTATGTAAAGCTTGTTTTACACAGGATTTAATTCGTTCATGAAACAAGACTCCCTCATGGCCTAATCATTATTAAAAGGCTTTCTGCCTTAATACTATTAAATTGGCCATTACATCAATTTTGGAAAGGACACATTCAAGCCATAGCAATTCACAGGAGCAGGCGATACAGAATTCACTTAAATAACATATTTCTCTATCCTGGACCGTGTTTCTGGCTCATGCTTGAGATGTCTTAAAGATGAGATACCTTGCTATTTCTATAGTGGTCGGGAAAGGTCAGAGTTACATTAGGAGTAAGGTGTAATTCTCTGGTACCAAACGGACATGCTTGTCAGAAACTGCTAGTTCTGGTAGAGTGACTACAGATATATATATGATAATTATTGAAACTAAGTGTGAGTGCCAGTGGGCCCTTTGGTAGCCATCATGACTCCATGGCAGTCCACGACTAAGAAAAACAAGCTATTCTACACAGGCTGAATGAGCCCTCTTAGTTAATGGACTTAGAACTAACCCCACAGCACAGCACAACTCCATGTTAAAGGAACTTGGCTTCTTCTCCTTTGTTGAATATGTCCCAGAGAGGAGACCAGGACCTTAGCAAGACCTGTAATGAAGGCTTCCTCGGGTTATCTAAACAAGCCTCAATCACTGTCTGGGCTGCTTTCTTTTGAATGAGGCCTTCCCAGTCTTCAACACCATGCAGACATTAGCAGTGTAGAGGAGAGACTTAACATTTTATATCAACTTCCTCTTAATTGATAAGTACTCCCACCACTTCCAGGCACAAGACTGGTCCCTTGGCCTTGACCCAGCTTCACAGCTCGGCTCTCCATCCTATCCGTTCCCAAAATGAGGTGATGTTGTTTACCTTGAAAGGTTCCAACCCTGCCTAGTTAGCAGCCAGCTGCAACTCATCAGAACCCTGATTAGGCATTTGAAAAGGTGGAGCACTTCTCACCAAATGATTGACAGTGGCCTCTATATCACACACCTGCTGCTTTAAAATCCCCATAAAATGTCAGAGGGAGTGTAAGTGAGATATCACAGAGGTGCTAAGCAGGCTACAAATGTTAAATGTTAGGTGATGGGAGGGTTTGGGTCTCAGCTACTGGAAGAAAACAAAGTTAGATGTCCATTTCTAAAGAGAGAGCCAAGGGGTGGGCTCACACAAGGCTGAGCGGCTAGCGAGCTTGGACTGGGTGTTCAGCACTGACAGCCTTTGTGGTTAATGTGTGATTGGCCTCAGGTTGTTTCTGCTAAATGCAGAACCTCTTTCTGGGGACCAGGTTGGGACAGCCTAGAGTTATTTCTGGACATCTAGTGACTTTTAGAAAAAAAAATCAGTCCTTTATATTTGAAACCAGTCCTTTGTGGGCTAATTCTGGTTCTGAGTGCTCTCTCAGTGTCCCTGAGAACACCATGAGATTGACTGGGTTACTGGGTTTTCTTGTAGGCGGGCTGCCAGATCCAGGCAGGTGGCCAAATACTAAAATCAATCCAAACATCATCTTATCTCCAAGCCAAGTGATTCTTCCTGAAAAGCCAAATCTAGAAGGTGCTGAAGAAGCTTCCAGGGTGTCTCTTGAAAGCAAGAGATGAAGAGCTGGGTATGGAACTGGCTCATCACATTTAGGGGGGAAGCTGAGTTTAAGCATTTTTACCAAGATGGATTTCATCAGGAGAGAGCACAGAGAAGAAGTGACCTGGAAAACCCTTCTAGGAGGCAGAGAGTATTTGAGAGGAATCAATTTGTCTCTTGTCTGATGTATGTGGTGGGAATGGGCAAGCCTGGGGTAGTGTAGAATGGACACAGATGACTTTGTACTGTGTGACTCATATGAATCAAGACTTTTTATTCAGTAAGGGTCAGTGTAGTCAATGACTGCACTTAGGGCCAAGTTGCATGAGTATTGGATGCAACAAGGAAAGTTCTGAGATCTTTAAAAGCTAAGCATCTGAAGCAGAGGCCAGGACCCTGGGAAGTAAAGAAACTTGTCAGTACCCATGCAATAAACATTTATTAAGCACCTGTGGGTATAACAGATGCTAGAAAGCTCCGAGGAACTCTGTTTGCTATTGTAAATATATATATATATATATTTTTTTTCAATTATGAAACAGGTCAGATCTACAAATCAGAAAGCAGCTGGACAGATGTATATGTCCAGGTATCTGACTTGATGTGTCTGAGCAGTCATCAGGTAGCAGAGCTTGCCTATTCCTCTCTTGTCTTCAGGAAGTCCACAATCCCCCCTGTGCTAAGAGGGTCCTCCAGCCCCTACCCTCTCTGAGGTCAGAGTGCTCTTGAAGTGATGTCATTACCGCCCTCGTAAAACTGACTCCATCTGCAGGACAAAGACCTGATGCCCCCCCCCCCTCCAAGTATGCTGGCTTTCACTGAATAAGCACTTCTATTTCCCCATTTTGTTTATCTCTTTTAGTGTTTTTTAAGAAATTCCTTCCCTCTGTGAAGTCATGAGATACTTTCCTCTGCTGCTTCCTAACTGTTTTAGAGTTTTGCTTCTGCCTTTGTGAGCTAAAATCCTCCTGAAACTAAGTTTTCCAGGTGTTTTGGAGAAATTATCTGTTCTGATCTTTTTATCATATAGACAATTTCCTTAATTACTGATTAAATTATTTACTGATTAAACTTTCTTTCTTTCCTACCAACTTCTAATGTCCTTTATCACATTTACCACATTTCATCTCTAAGCTCTTTTTTCATGGTTTATCTCATTATCGATATCATGATTTTAATTATGACAGCTTTGTCAGCAATGTTTCATAAGGTAAATCTTGTCCCCTCACTGAATTGCTTATTCTGAAATATTATTATCCTTATTATTATTGTGTGTGCACACAAGTATGTACATTGTGTGTGTGTGTGTGTGTGTGTGTGTGTGTGTGTGTGTGTATGCCACAGCAGAGTGTGGATGGAGGTCAGAGGACAATTTTGTAAAGTCCTCTCCTTCCACCATGGAGACTCTGGGGATGGGACTCAGGAAGCTGGGCTTCCATGACATGCATCTTTACCCACTGAGCCACCCCCACTGCCTGATTTGGTTATTTGTCACCTGTCACTCTTTCTTGTAAATTTTTAGGATCAACATTTTGATTTGCATAAAAATCCATTGCATTGATTTAACCTTTGAATTCTCTAGATTTTTTGCATCAATTTGTAAAAAAGAAAATGCCACCTGAATGATTGTCTTCTCAGATGAGAATGTGATTTATTTCTCCATTTATTTGTATCCTTTTTCTGTCCTTCAGTGAAGTTTAATAATTTATTCTTATAGATATGCCGACAGATGTGTACATATGTTTTGAATGATCTGTGTCCTGGTGTCTTGCATTTTTTTCTGCATTGTAAATGGTGTTTACAGTTTCTAACTTGTTACAGGTTTGCTATAACAACTGAATTTTGATTGTCTAGATGGTAACCTGAAACCGCTGTGAAAACCTCACAGCTTATAGCATCTTTCTTTCTTTCTTTCTTTCTTTTTCTTTTTGGTTTTTTGAGATAGAGTTTCTCTGTGTAGCCTTGGCTTTCCTGGAATTCACTCTGTAGACCAGTAGACCAGGCTGGCCTCGAACTCAGAAGTACGCCTGCCTCTGCCTCCCAAGTGCTGGGATTAAAGGCATCTTTCATAATTTCCAGTGGATAATGTTATATTTGCAAAATGAGGTGGTTTTGATACTTTATTTTCCCCTAAATTATGACATTTGGTATTTGCTGCTATTGACTGCTTTGCTATAATCCCTGGCACAGTCTGTCTTTTTTATCTTGGGGGTACTGTCAGATTTTATTTTTAATTGACTAATTCTTTTGCAGCTTTTTTTTATATTTTCTTTAATGTGTTTAGAATGTTGAACTTCATCCTTTTGCCTCTTTTTACAACGGTCTTTCCTGCCAAGGTCTTAGACAATAAGGAACTAGATTACACAATAACAAGAAGTACCAAGCTCTGAGCTGAAGGCAACAGAGGTCTGTTCATGCTCCCAGTCCTGACAAGATTGGCAGATGCTCCACTGTACACAGCTCCTCAGATACCTAAACTGATGAAGGCACCCACATTTGGCCTCTTCATGGTCTGAAACATACGGTTTCTTAGTCTCCATGGTCATGGCTGCAAACCCTGCAGCATGGACTCAACTCTCTTCTTCCCTATCTCCAATGTTGAAGCCACACCTGCAGTGTGATGATGTTTCAAGATAGGACCTTTGGGATATAATTATAGTTAGAGGAAGCCATGACAGAGGGTTCCATGTGATGGGGTTAGTGACCTTATGGTAATTTGGGCTACTCTGCTTTGTGCTCCTGGTGGGCAGGTTGAGTGCTTCTAGCCCAGGAACTCTTTGGATCTGTGACTGAAAGACACACACACACACACACACACACACACACACACACACACACAGACTAGCTCATTTTTGAAAAGTCTTGGCTAACTCAAAGCCTGGGTAGTTCTAATCCTCCTCCGCCTGGCTATCATAGATTTCCCTCTGGTACTTCTGACTCAACACCCTCTAAGTCTGTGATCTGTCTTTACTGCCCTGTTCCTTCTGGACAGCCTCCTAGTCTCTACTGTCTAAGATGCCTCCGGCAGCCCTTCTAGGGATCGCATTCCTTCTCACCTACATTTTAGATGATTTTCTTTCTGCAGCTCTAAATCTGATCCGTCTACCTCTAAAACCTGGCAATCCTCCTCTCTCCTCCTCTCTCCCATGTCCTAGCCCACAAATCTAAGGGTCCTGCCTTGTCTCCCTTTGCCCAGCCATTGGCTGCTGGCATGTTTATTGATCAATCAAAAACCAATTGGGGACAAGGACCTTCAGCGTTTGGACATGCAGATTCCCAGTTAATTCAAAGCATCAGAACCAATCCCCAACAACCTTATGAAGAAAGACGCCAGATAGCCTGTTTTCTCTACATCCACTGTGTGAGGACAGAGTGGGACAGTGGCTATCCTGTAAGGAGGGTTTCTCCATGGCATATTCCTGCTGGTGTCCTCCCATACTGTACTGGATGACTTCACTGCAGCCCCAGTTCTGACTATATAGCCTGTTCACTCTGTGTCATCTATACCATCACTTAAAAAAAAACCAAAAAACAAAAACTGCCTTATTGTGACACAGATTCAAGACTACTGCATATTGTGAATTGCAATCTTTCTAGAAACAATAACCGAGGGGGGAAAAAAAGACTTTTCAACAAGTAATTTTCCCACTGATATTCATTTATCAAATTGAAATATCTTTATTTGGATTGTGCTATGTTGAAATGCTTGGTTTTTTGAAATTGCTTTATGAGTTGCTGACTTCAGTTTCATAAATAATTATCAAGTTGTTAAATTTGATAAATTTATTTTGAAAAATTGGACAGAATTTCCTGCCATTTCTGAAATGGCCCTAAGCATACTTCTGTCATTTTATGAGTGTTCTTTATATGACATGGTGTTTTCTGTCCTGCTTCTTAAAAATTATAACTTGAAACTCTTTAACTCTTAGGTTAACTGGAGATAACCTAAGTCCTATAGTATCTAATACTGAGTCAAAATTTAAGTATTTGTATAGAAGTAAAAAGCACAGTTATCTTACTAGTGTGCAAATTTGCTTTCATCTTTAATAAAATGGTAAAATTATACCTATATAAAATAATTATTTTAAGATAAACTTTCTTATGATTTTATCAGTAAGTATTTGATTTGTATAAATATTTTACATACCCTTATACCTGGAATATATAAAATTTTCTATAACAAAAGAATTCACAAGTGGGTAAAGTTTGAGAGGCCCTGCACTGCCAGTCTTGTAGTGCTGCAGGCTATGACACCTCTCTGACCACACAGTCATGAGGGCATCAACTAGTGCACTGCGAGGCCCTGTGCTCTGAAACTAAATACTCTGTAGATTAGGTGAATTAAATACTCCACCCTAAGTAGAGAAGCACATGAAAGTAGACAAGTGTGAGCATGCATGCATGTATGTGTGTGTGTGTGAGCACATGTGTGTGATCAACACATGTACACATATGTCCGTACATATGTTCACGTACTTGGTGATTTACTCATGTTGTAAAGAACTGACTGATATGATTATGGAGGCCCAGGAGCCCCACAGTTTGCAGCCAGGAAGCAGGGGATTGATGTGAATTTCAGGCCAAAGCAGAAACAATGTTCTAGAATAGTAACCAGTCAGGTACTTTCTTCTTTCTTGTTTCATTGTTGAATTCTACCAGATATTTATTTATTCCTTATAGTATTTTTTATCTTAAATTCTCATTGGGTGGTTATACCTGAGTACCGTATTTACAACATTTCCCACAGTTTCCTCTTCTTTAGTTTTTTTCTGTTTCTGTTCAGATCTGCAGTTAATCAGATGAGGCCCACCTGAACAACGAAGGGCATCAGCTTCATCCAATCTATCATAAAATAGTGATATTTGTCAGAAACAACCCACATAGACACACCTAGAACAGTATTTGACTAAATGCCAATGCTCCTTATGGCCCAGTTAAGTACATGCATAAGAGTGGGGAAGAGAGATATTTTAATAATCTTCTTTTGATAAATGATAGACAGCTAGATAAAACTCAGTTACCATATAGAAGACTCGAGAAACACTAAGTCAACCAGTGTGGCCTAGTGGAGATTCATTGGCTACCAGTTATGTTCTTGTAAGAGGAATAGGCTCACCTAAGAGTATAGAGTGGGGACAAAAGGGCCAGACAGGTAGGTTGTCCTGTCAGTAATTCAGAGAGCAGCCAGGCACAGTGTTAGGAATGTTAGGAATGAAAGTAGTCCAACTACTGTGGCTATGCTTATTTAACTGATAAGACTCCCTCTCTTGTACCACTTCTGAATGGCCTCAGGAGTGTGTCTGAGGTTTGAAAGCGTCGACCCAAAGACCTCAGTCATTGCCTTGGCAGGTGCAGCTTGATCTTTTGACATTCTGACATGACATTGTCCTTTGCAAGGTTCATGCTTGAGAACACTCAATCAAGTTTAAAGAATTGCAAAACAGTCTCCTAATATTTTATGCAGCTTGATGATTTTG
Source organism: Hylomyscus alleni (assembly GCA_019843855.1). Classification (NCBI taxonomy): domain Eukaryota; kingdom Metazoa; phylum Chordata; class Mammalia; order Rodentia; family Muridae; genus Hylomyscus; species Hylomyscus alleni. The sequence continues at coordinate 19,271 of JADRCC010579112.1, forward strand.
CCTGCGACCACACTCTAAACTATCCATGTGGTCTCTAGGCCTGAGGTTAGACACAATCAATGGGTCACTGTCACTGTCATCTATTTACTCCCATCTCACAAAGGATGCCGCGCACCTACTTCCTAGAGGAAGAGTCTATGTAGCCACCTGTTGCTTAAACTCTAGCACTTCTACTGAGAAGGAGTGGAAATTCCCTCCCTCTTCCCTTATGTGACACAGAATGGCCTGTGCCAATGGCCTGGGCCACAAAAGGTCTGCTTCTTCAGCCCGAACCCTAGAAAAGTCTTGAGAGCAAAGATGTGGCCTGAATTGGCACCACAACCTATTTGGAGCCAGCACAGATGCTGAGTGAAAAAAATCAAGCTTTGTTACCAGTGGAATGTTCCCAAGTGAAGAGCTGCTCACACATCTTGAATGTGTGAGTACAACTGAGTGCCCAGTTGGTGCCATTATATTTTGGCAGAAAGTCCCAGGATGTCTTCGCAGACTCTAGCCATAGCTCACAGCTTTAGAAGCCACATTGATATATCAACTCAGCAGTGCAACTTGGTCAGAGCTGCTCATAGTAGCTAGTGGTCTCTTGGAGCCTAGAAAGCTGGAGGCAGTTCACATTGGCTGAAAACCTTCATAGGGAAAACTGTCTGTAAGCTTCTGTTATCCCCCAATGAAGCCCTCACTTCCACCCAATTCTGTTGTTTAATTTATTTTTTTCTTGGATTTCCATATAACTACCCCCCAAACTGTCTTTAAACCTAAGCCAGGGCTAGTTGGTTTCTGTTTGTTTGCAACCAAAAGAGCCTTAATTAACATACCAAGCACCTAAAATTACCCTGATATTGTTCAGATTCATGCTTTAAATGTTGGCTCAGTGAAGGACAGACCCTGTCACCATGCTCCACCGCAGTGGGGGCTGGAGAAGAAACCTGGGGCTAAGAAGGTCTGGCCAGAAACAAAGCAGAGCTGGAGTTTCCCAGTCTCCATGTGTCTCCATCTCCATGTGATGATTCTCTCTTCTTCCACACCTGCCTACAGACCTGATGGGTCCACTGCTCAGACCTCCAGAAAATGGCTAATGTAGAACATACCTGAGCGGAGCTCTCTTCTGGGCCGATGGGTGGCCCTGGGCAGGGCTCTGTTTGGCCAAGTGGGTACTGGGTATTTTTGGTTCCAGTTGCGTATTGTTGCCTGCAACTTCTTGGCAGTCTTCCAAATAACTCCATTAAAATATAATTGCTTTTATTAAGAGAAAGGACAGACAGGCACTAACACATGGAACTGATTTTATTGACATTTCCATAGTCTGTCTCTCTCCTCCTTCTCCTTCTCCCTCTTCCCTTCCCCTGCCCCCACCTCTCTCATACATCTGAGGAGACTGTTTATCCACCTATCAAATTTTCTTTTC